>PVLA01011568.1:10972-52120 GCA_004027455.1 Hydrochoerus hydrochaeris | reverse complement strand
ATAGAACTCCAGCCAGCTACAACCAAAATAGATCTACACCCACACATATAATAATCAGGATCCCAGAAATCCATCACAAGAACAGAATATTAAAAGCAGTCAGAGAAAAGAAACAGATTACCTATAAAGGAAAACTCATCAAAATCACAGCAGACTTCTCAATGCAAACCATCAAATCAAGAAGAGCTTGGAGTGAAATCTTCCAAGCCCTGAAAGAAAATAACCTCCAACCCAGATTGATGTACCCTGCAAAACTGTCTCTCAAAATTAATGGAGAGACAAGATATTTCCATGACAAAGAGGAACTGGGGGAGTTTGTGACCACCAATCCAACCCTGCAAAGAATACTGAAGGACATTCTAGAGAGAGAGAATAAAATCACCAGGGTTCCAGGAATAATGGCAGAAAGGCCTCAAAGAAAGAGGCAGACAGTGGAATGAAGTAGAAAAGTAAATAAATAACAACAGAAAAATAGCATGGCAGAGATAAGACAGAGAAAATTGGTTATATCACTGTTTTATCTTGACTGATTTTATTTGAATCTGGTATGCTTGAGAGTGTGGAGTCTGAGAGTAGGGGCAACTGCTCTGAAGATGACAGGATTCAGTAGGATACCCATTCTGGTTTGATTGTTAACTGCCTTTGAAGTCCTATAATGTCTCCAATGTTTAGATTTTATTAATAGTGTAAAGCAATGCTAAGTTTATATTATATTTGATGATAAAGACAATTTTATTGAAAATAACGAGACATCATAGTGACTACTGTAGATCACCTAGTGTTGTTTTTGTATGTTCTTTTCATTTTATGTTTCTCTAGGAATTTGTATTGCTGACTTGTTTTGATTTGTTTCTCCCTCTAATACAGAAAGGCTAGGTATATGTGTAGAGACTTATACATGTGTAGAACTTCTAAGTAGTTTAAGAGAATGGGTTATAGTTATTGTAAAGAAAAAAAAGGAAAAGAGATATAACTTCATGTATGTTTGAGTTTGTGGAATTAATAACCATATTGCTAAAGTTTTAGTTGGATGGATAAGCAAAACTGACTGCAGTCTCACTGTTTGAATGTCCACTTTGTGAACTTTACTTTTGTAACTTGAACAACTGCATCTAACAGGAAATTATGTAATTATCAACTAGTGATTTTTTACTGGTTACTATTTTGCTTTTTTTTCTGTTTTGTTTTGTTTTATTTTTGAGATTTTGTATTGTTTCTACCCTCTTTCTGTTTCAAAATTTTTTCTTTAAATAAAAAAAATTTTAAAAAAGCAAGAGGAGGAAAAGAAAGTGCTTTAAAATAGATAACTATATGTATACTTAAGTGTGTAGGATTGATAATCATGTTACTAAGTTTTTGTTGGATTGGTGAACAGAACTGTTTGCAGCCTCACTGTTTGAATGTCCACTTTGTATGCTTTAATTTTGCAACTTGAACAACTATATCCAAGAAGACAATATGTAATGTATCAAATAGTGATTTCTTACTGTTTATTTTTTTTGAAATGCTGTATTGTTTCTACCCTTTTTTCTGTTTTGCTTCCCCCCTTTAAATAAAATTAAAATATATATATATGGCTTGCATGTTCTAAATAATCCAAGAACATATCTTTTTTAAAAGGCCACAATTCAACTGTAATCTGAATACCTTTAGCTGCCATTAAAACTAAAATAAAATTTAAAAAGAAAGGAAAAACAACCCCAGATCTTCGGAAGCCAGACTGCAATAGATGTCCCTTGAAGAGGCCTCAGGTGCTGGGTGCTGTTGTATGAATAAGCGGTGAGTTTAAATCAGGATTGGCTGAATTGCCTGGAGGGACTTGATAAGGTCTTGGTTAGCAAGATCAGTAAGCCTTTTCTCAGATATCTTAGGGATGAGGGGTGGAGGTCTCCCATATAGTGTCTCAAAAGGGAAAATTCCAGCAACATAAGGAGTACAACTCACGTGCAAGAGGGCGAAAGGAAAAAGACTCACCCAGTTTTCACCAGTTTTTAAGGCCATTTTAGTTATCACCATTTTTAAAGTCCTATTTATCCTTTTTACTTGTCTTCAGCTCTGAGGCTGGTATGCGCAATGAAGTTTCCAATCAATCTGTAAAGCCTGAGTTAATTTTTGGATCACTTGGGCTGTGAAAGCCAGGCCATTATTGGACCCCATAGATAAAGGCAAGCCAAATTGATGTATAATCTCATATAAGAGTTTTTTACTACTGAGAGCTGACTCTGACTTGGTAGGGTATGCTTCTACCCAGCCAGTGAAAGTGTCTACCATTACCAACAAATATTTATGTCCTTGTAGTCCTGGCTTTTCCATGTTAGTAAAGTCTATTTCCCAATGTTTTCTTGGCATGGTTCCTCAAAAACGCTTTGTCTCAATTGGCAGTTGTTGCTTTGGATTTACAAGTTGACATTGTGGGCATCTGAGGCTTGCAGACTGGGCAAGCTTGGACAACTGAGGAATAAAATATCATTCTGAAAGAGATCAGCCAGTTTTGATCCTCCCAAATGAGCTGACCTATGAGTCTGCTGAATAAGTTCCCTCCCAAGTGCCTCTGGTGATAGGACTCGCTTGTCGGGCAGCTGATACCAGCCTCCAGGGATATTAGGCTTGGCTTGGAGCTGGGTTGCTAGATGGAGGTCCTTTAGAGTATACACAGGTTCTGACAAAGTGGGAGGAATCAACTGTAATGTCGGGGCTGTCTCAGTCCCCACTGATTTTGTAGCTGCCTTTTGGGCTGTGGCATCTGCCAAGTTGTTTCCCCTTATAACAGGATCATGGGCCCTACAATGTATGGTTACAACCTTTCCTGGCATCCAGATGGTGGCCAGTAGATCAAGTATCTGGGGGGCATTTTTGATCTTTTGTCCCCCAGAGGTCAACAGGCCTCGTTCTTGATAAAATGGTCCCATGGACATGGGCCATTGCAAATGCCTATCTGCTGTCAGTATAGATATTGACCCGCTTCCCTTCTGCCAGTTTGAGAGCCTCAGTGAGAGCAATAAGCTCAGCCTTTTGAGCAGATGTACCTGGCTCCAGGGCTTGTTCCCACAAAACTTGGGATTCAGTAGTAACCGCTGCACCCATGACTCTCTTACCTTGATGGATATAGCTACTCCCATCAGAGAAGTAGGAGGGGGCCTCAGGCAAGGACTCATCAGTCAAATCTTGTTGGAGACTTTGGAGGTGAACAATTACCTCAGAACAGTCGTGGAGAGACGTGGAAGGATCACCATCAGGCAGCAACATAGCAGGATTCAACGCTGCAGTTTTCTTGTAACCAATGAAGGCAGGGTCTAGAAGTAGGGCCTGATAATGCATAATCCTGGCATTGGACAGCCATGGGCTCGGTGGGGCCTTGATTAGAGTTTCCAGGGAGCGTGAGGGAACAACAATAAGCTTCTGTCCAAAAGTCAACTGTTGGACTTCCTTTACCAATAAGGCCACTGCAGCTACTATTCGCAGACAGGGAGGCCACCCAGCAGCCACATTATCAAGTCTCTTGGATAGATAGGCCACTGGACATTGCCAAGGTCCCAAGCTTTGAGTTAATACTCCTTTAGCTATGTTCCCTTTTTTATCAACATAGAGAGAGAAGCACTTGTGTAAATCAGGCAAAACCAGTGCAGGTGCTTCAGTAAGGGCCCACTTTAGCTGATTGAAGGCCTGATCTTGAGTCTCAACCCATTTTAGGGGGTCTTGTGTAATCCCCTTTAAAGCATCATAGAGAGGTTTTGCCACCTCTGTAAAACTAATGATCCAAAGCCTGCAATACCCTGCATCTCCCAAAAATTCTCACATCTGTTTTTTCATCTTGGGAACAGGTATCTGTAAGATAGCCTGTATTCTTTGAGAGAACAGAGTCCTTTTTTCTTCATGAATTTGGTACCCCAGTTAGGTTACACACTGCTGACAGAGCTGGGCCTTTTTAGTAGAAACTTTATATCCTAGCTTACTTAGAGTCTACAAAAGGGCCTCAGTGGCACTTTTATACTTCTCATGAGAATCAGTGGCTATCAAGAGGTCATCAACATATTACAACAGCCTTACATTGGGGTGCTCCTCTCTGTAGTTCATGAGATCTCTGGCCAGGGCCTCAATGAATAGGGTGGGTGCATTTTTAAATCCCTGAGGTAGGCATGTCCAAGTTAGTTGTTCAGACATTCCTGACACAGGATCAGTCCATTTAAAGGCAAAAATGTGTTGGCTTACTGGAGCAATGGGCAGGGTAAAGAGAGCATCCTTCAGGTCCAGTACCAAGTTCAGGGAGCTTAGCAATGTATAGGAGTTGGGCACAGTAGGGTGGAGAGTCATGACTTGCTTGTTTACCTCTCAGAGATCCTGCACTGGTCAGTAATCTTGGGTTCCAGGCTTTTGGACAGACAGTAACGGAGTGTTCCAGGAAGAGACACAAGGTTTTAAGATATTATATTCTTTTAGTCTTGCTATATGCTTAGCAATGCCTTGGCATGCCTGCAGACTTATAGGATATTGCTTGAGCCAGATTGAGGTTGCCTGCAGGAGGAGCTCTGTGACCAAGGGAATCTGATGTATCACTAGGCCTGGGGAATTATCCTCCACCCAAATGTTAGGGATCTCCTGTTTCCAGTGCTGCAGGAGCCTATTGCCACTTAACACCTTAGGTTATTCTAGCAAGAGGTGTCCTTCTCCCTCAGGATAGAGAGCATACATCTTTGTGCTATGGATTTCATCAGGTGCTTCAGAGCCTAGCGTCATGGTTGGAGCCGCTGCTTCAAAATTGAGTTGGACCATTAGTTTGTGTAAAAGGTCCTGCCCTAAAAGGGGATCTGGACACTCATGCACCCAGAGAAACTCATGAGAGATAGTCTTCTGCCCAGGTCTGGCAAGCCAGGCTTGCAGTTTTGGATAGACCTTTTCAATACCAGTGGCTCCTAATACTTTCAGTTTCTTTTTTGTCAGAGTCCCTAATGGCTGTGTCAAAACAGAATGAGCTGCTCCTGAGTCTGCCAGAAAATCAATGGGTTGGCCCCCTACTTGTAAGGTTAGCCTCAGCTCAAGGGGGGCAGCAGAGCCCTGACCCCCTCAATCTCGGGATAATAGAATCTTTGCATCTTTTTCTCTTTTTGCTTTTAGTGTGGGGCAATTTCTATGCCAATGTCCCATTTCTCTGCAATAAGCACATTGACCCTTATCTAGTGGAGGGTGCTCCTTGCACCTTTTGTCATCCTTGTCTTTGCTATCTGGAGGCAGAACTCTTGTACTTAAGATTTTCAGCACCTTGGTTACCTTTTTACCATTGATCTCCTGCCAGCTCTCCTGATTATCAAATACTTTATGAGCAATTTCTATGAGCTGATTAAGGGGCATCCCTTTAAATCCCTCAAGCTTTTGCAACTTTTTTTAACATCTGGGGCCAATTGAGTAACAAAGGCAACATTAATGCCCTTGCATTCTCAGGTGCAACCGGGTCCATGGGTGTATAAGGACAATAGGCCTCTAATAACTGCTCTAGATAACCTGATGGAGATTTAGTAGCCAATTGTCTTACCTCTGAAACCTTGGACAGATTTGTTTGTGGGTCTCTTGGTGGCACCTCTGAGGGCTCTAAAGCGATACTGGGCTAGAGCCTCCTTATGTTCCATGGTGTTGGGGTTCCAGTCAGGTTGAGATAAGGGGAAATTCTGGTTTAGGCGATCTGGGTCCGAGGATGAATTTCCATCTGGATCCAGCACTGCCCTTCATCTCAATGCCTGAATATGCTCTCTCTCCTCAGCGGTGAACAACACCTGCAGTATCTGCTGACAATCATCCCAAGTGGGACAATGGGTAGAGAAAATGGATTCTAAGAGAGAAATGAGATCTTGGGGGTCTTTAGAGAATGGTGGGTTTTGCCCTTTCCAATTATATAGATAGGAAGTAGAGAAAGGAACATAGACAGAAATGGGGGCTTAGAGTTGGGCATCTCCCACAAGGGGCAAAGTGCAGGAGTGGGTGCTGTGGAGGAGGAATCTGGTGACTCCGGGTGTGGTTGGCTCCTGGTCCGGATAGGGCTCAGTGGACCACAAGGAGGTTTCTCTTCTTCTGGCAGTGCTGATGGTGCTGATGGTGGGTGGAGCCGACAGGTGGTAAGGGGCCGGTGGCAGCTCCTCCACATCTCCCTCTGGTAGGACCAATGGGGCAGGTGGTTTAGGTTTCGGTTTTTCTCTTAGTGGTGCTAGCAATGGAGGGTTACTGGGCTGCTGCCTGGAAGCCTTAACAAACTTTTCTTAACCAGGGAGGAGAATCAAAAATAAGATAAAGGGCCAGAGATTTAGCTCAGTGGTGTAAGCATCTGCCTGGCAAGTGCAAGGTCCTGAGTTCGATCACTGGTACCAAAAAAAAAAAGATCAAATCTGTATATAGACAATTTGGTCAGGATGAGTCAGAGGGCCAAAGATATATCTCCGGACTGCCTCCATGATAGCCATGTCGAAGCTACTTACAGATGGCCATTCAGGGACTTCGCAAGGCCACTCCATGGAAGTGAGCACATGAAGTCTCCTGGGATGAACAGGTTCTCCATATCCCTGGGCTCTTTTCTTAAATTCCTTAAAATGATTAAGAACTAGAGTTAGAAAAGTTAAAGGCACAGATGAAGATCCTTGTCCCATGGTGACTAGTAAGAAAATGGTCAGTTAAACACACACACAATAAGGCAACACAAAAGACACAAAACACCAACAATGCACATACACCCTCTTCCGTCCACTCTCGAGCATCCTAGAAGGAAATACCAGTGAAATCCCCTAGGCAGCATTAGATCTAGAATGGAGTCAAGCGAAAAGCAGTTCCTGGTTCACAAACTATGACCGGGTAAATTCCAATACCCGACCGTACAAATTATGAATGTGTAAATACCAATACCCGACCATACCAATGGGCAAAATGCCCCCAAACCCGGAGGGCGTCCCACCCCAGTGCAGAAAGAGCACTCAGGCTCCTCCACCAAATGCAAATGAGTGCCAAAATACAAAAGAACCAAGGAAAAGCATACATAGAAAAGATACTTACAGAGTACAGACCCAATGAAATGACTTGAGAAAAGAAAAAGGGGGCCCCTTTTGGGGGTCCTTGGGGTTAATCCCATAGAGCCCCCAAATGTTGTACCCCAAAAGCCTGCACCCCAAAATAAAATGAAAATTGTAAAAAGGCAAAAAGAATAAAAAGGCCAAGATGTCTTGGAGGGAAAAGAAGAGAGCACTTATTTATTTAGGCTGGTATCCAGCAACACAGAGTGAGGGAATTTACACTGCTGTGCCATTAGGCTAAGATTTGGGGGTGGTTTATAAAGGGAAAAAACCGCAAAGATGTGGGGGATGCCACACCTGTGCATGTCTGAGGAGACAGGACATCCTGTTTTTTTTTTAAAGGTCAAAGTGTGTGGCACATACAGAACAGAATGGTGGTGCTTGAGTTAGGTTACAACAGCTAACTATACTTCTGTCCCACCTTATGCCCATCTGTCTTGTGAGTTCCCAGTTTCCCCCACCTTGAACCCATCTCACCTCATGATTTTGCTCTATAAAAGTCCCTGGAAAAGACAGAGTCCTTGGCAACCTGCTCAGGACTCCTTCTGTCTCTCTCTCAGGCAGAAGCTTTCTTTCTCTCAAAAAATATATTCTGCTCTTAACCTCCATTGTTCATAAAATTCATTCTTTGATTTTATAGAAAGCACATGAACTCACAGAGGACATAGTAAGGTTGGCAGTTTTATTCCCCTATATCATCGTGACTTTTTAATTTTCTGAAAACTAGAACTATAAATTCATTGTTTATCTTCCATGACTGGCAGAATGTCTGACAGAAAATAGGTCTTTGATATATAAATATGATACTGGGGTAAATAAATTTGACCACCAGCTAAATATTCAAGTACATGTCATGTTTGGTAATTATGCCCCTTTTCACCAAAAATCCTGAGAAACTTTGGCCCAGAAAGACATATGCACAGATTAACTTAAAATACAATTATTAGGTTACTACTGCCCTTTCTTAATGTCAAATATCTAGGCAATATAATTTCAAACTTTCCTTCAACTAGTCCTTACTCTCTTTCTCCTACCATTTCACAGGTTATAGATTTCTCAAGGGAAACACTTCTAACTATATATTTTTTTCTAAAAATTTAAGCTGAACAGACACATCTATGTCATCTTAGATTCCAAGTTGGGAAGATTAAGATGTTTAAATCTTTGTAACTAATGTTATTGACATCATTCTTGTTTGTAACATTTAGATGTGAAAATAATTTGCAAATAACTCTATCCTCAGACCAACCATCAAAATACCATGGTCCAGCTGCAGTGATAAATTAACACATTTAGTGGAATAAAATATCAGAAATGTATTATTTCATGGTTCTGGAAGCCAGAAGTCCAAAGTCAGTACTAATGGCCCAAAATTAAAGTGTTAGAAGATCCATATGCCTGGAGGCTCTAGAGAAGAATACATTCCTTGAATTTTTCAAATGTCTCTCTATGCTATCTTCATACCACCTTCTTCTCTATGTGTTCTCTCCTTTTCCCTTCCTTTTACCTTCCCCTCACTCCTTCCCTCTTTTTTTCCTTTCTTCTACCCCTCCCCTTCTCCACTGTCCCTCCACAAAAGGATATATATGATGGTATTTTGGATCAATATAGATAATCCAGGATAATCTTCCCATCTCAAGATCCTTAATCACATCTTCAAAGATATTTGACATGTTAGAGGGAAATTATCTAGCCTACCATATATTTTTCCATAAAAGTTTGGATAAATTAAGGATATTCTGAGATAAATGACCTCAAGAATCCAATTTATAGCTACTGATGTGGCCACTAAAATTGTGTCTCTGAATCTCCAACACATCAGTGAGTTGACAAGACTGATCTCCCTGAATACATAGATGTATCTCTTCCATGAACAATCTTGGCTCATATGCCTACTAGAAAGACATACTTAGCATTCTCTCAAAATCCCAGCAGAATAGAACCATTTCATTAATAAATAATGTAAGTATTACTGAATATTAGAGAATGAAGAATAGAATTTATAACATAAAACAAAATTTCCTTTGCAAAAATTCTCTATAAAATAATCCTTTTCTCCTTTAGTTCTGCTCTAGTCACTAAATGTTTTGTCAACCTTCTCACCTTTATTCTTCTAATATCAACCCTATTTTCCTAAACAACTCAATTGTGGCACTAACCTTGAAGTTACAGTCAGCAAGACAAAACCTCTACAGCTACCTAGCCCTATGGTCTTCTGAAGGTTAGTTTGACTAAAAGCTGTAAGTGCTTGAGTGTGGGAGACAACTAGAGTGACTCCCCTTGAATGCAGAATAATTGTTGCAACTTTGATTATATGGGGACTGATTTCCTTGTACTGATGTGTACAGAGCTGGCCATGGTATTTCCTTCTTTCTTTAATTGATTTTAAGCATTGCAAACAAGGCTATCCAGGTACTGATATTTAATCTCTAAAGCCATTGGACAGTCTCCTATTTCCTTACATAGTGCTCTCTACAAAAGATATGAGCACAGCAGGATGGTAGAGTCATCAGCTCCAGGAATGTCAACTGTGTATGAGCCTCATGGTAAAGAGGCTATGACTTCCCAAGGCACAAAAGTTTACATATCAGAAATGAAGCAACAGCCTCCTAAAACAATTTAGTTGTTACCTTAATTGAATTATGCAAATTGATCCTTCTTCATATCCTTACCTCTGCATTTTACAGAGATATTTTTCTCCCTATCTGGCTAGCCAGCTCAAGTTACTCACCATACTCACTGTCACTCATCCTCAAGCCACCTCTCTTCACAAGATAATAAATTCTGGGAGAGGACTAGGATCAGGGCCTTTATCTGCATATCCTCATGGGGATTGGATTTAGGACCTCTTGGCTGCCCTTCACTTGGAATATGTCTTGGTGTCTTTACTCTTGCCGTGGGTTACATTGGAGGTGGTAGATTGGAATTAACTTGCTGGGATTCCAATAACGTCTCAATGGGATTACAAATATAACTTTTTTGATTGTGAGGAAAACTAGAAAAGGGATTATAATACTTGGATAACTGTACTCAATATTTGGTATTAGAATGCTTGAGTGTATCTTCTGATCTTACTGTCCAGCCTCAATGGTTTATCAGCTTATTAACATGACTAACATACCTCTTCCTTGAAAGGAATCTGCTAAATAAAGTTCAAATGTTAGTAATAAGGTATGACAGCCAATTTTACATTGTTTGTACCACTCTTCATAGTCCTCAATATCTTGCCTACTGGAGAGGTAAAATAATAATAATTATAATAATAATAAAGAATTCCCTCACTTCATCAAAAGAATCCATACAAATAGCAAAAAATCACAAAATCTAAATTATTTCTCTCAAAAGACTAACCTCATTATTTTTATCATAGTCACTAGCAAATATGTGTATAATAAGTACATTCATTTTCAGAATTTACAAGAATCAAAAAATTTTAAATACAAATTTTTAAAACATATTTTCTGGACATTTTGTTTCATGGACTAATATGAGTTTTCAAAAGTTCTCTAAATAATCTGGTAGCTTTATAGAAATAACAGAATCTTAAAATTATACCCTGAGTTCAATTCTATATCTAATTTATAAGTATCAAGTCAACAGTGTAGTAACTAAAAATCTATAATGAAAAAAAATTTTAACCTTCTCAATTGTATGAGTCACTCCCTCAGTTTGCTAACACATATCCCTTTTTATGATAATTACATTAAATTACTTGAAACACCAATTTATCTGCCAAATTCCATGATGTATACAAAACTCAGTGGGACCATCCTTGCCTCCAAGAAGTGTTCAGGATAAGAGAATGCAGATAAATTCATGGTTTACTGTGCAGACAAAAGTATAGGCATTTAATACTAGATAAAAATGATCACCCTAGGAAATTATTTTCATCACTTGCATCAAGACCAGTGCTTTCCAAATATAGTGCTGCCTTAGTTCACGAATTTAATTAGTTTCATGATTCTGAGAAAGATGTCTATGTTCATGCTCATGTGAAAAAGATGGCCATGGTTATGTTCATCACCCAATGTGGAGGTCAGAAATATGAGCAAAATTTAGCTGAATTATTCGAACTGAATTGTTTGTGAACAGAAACACTCATGAACTGAGGTATTACTGTATAATGGAAGTCACTAAGCAACAGGTAGTTTGAGAATCCAGCATGACATTTTTTGGCTAGATCCTCTAAACCTCTTTCAGAAATAACCATCACAAAAGTGAGTCAATTGCTATTTTTAAAACCTATTGGTACATTGTAAGTAATCAGTCTCCTGTCCTCAGAAGGGACAAAAAGAGGAGTAGGAGATGGAGGAAGAAAAAAAGGAAGTAGAAAAGCTGTTATAAAGGGATTATAAATTTTAAAAACACAGCTATTGACAAATGTGCATACAAATTTATAGCACATTTATAAGCCTAAATGCTGCATTAAAATTAATAAGGTTCAGCTTGAGTCTGTCCTGAGAGTCTACTCAGGAGCCTCAGAGGATCAAGAGTCACCAACAATAGAGGAAAATGCAGCAGGCTGGAGCTGAGCTGCCAGGCTGGAGCTGAGCTGGTAATGAAGGGCTCCAGAACCAACAGTGATCCCGCCTTCATTACGTGCTACTGTAGCTGACAGCATGATATCTCCTTTTTCTTTTCTTTTTTTTTCTTTTTTTTTAAATTTTATTTAAAGAGGAAAAAAGCAAAACAGAAAAAGAGGTATAAACAATACAGAATTTCAGAAAAAAATAAACAGTAAGAAATCATTAGTTGATAAATTACATATTGTCTTCTTAAACATAGTTGTTCAAGTTACAAAATTAAAGCATATAGAGTGGACATTCAAACAGTGAGGCTGCAAAGAAGTTCAATGATCCAATAACAACTTAGCAACATGGTTATCAATCCTACACACAAACATAAATACAGTTATATCCTTTAGAGCACTTTCTGTTCCTCCTTGTACTTTTTAAGTCCATTATCAGTTTAGTTATATCCTGTTTCAGGTTGCTCAGTACCTTACTGACCTGTTTTGTTGTTGTTATTTGCTTTTTAATCACCTTGTATTACTCTGTTGCTTTGTTTTTGAGTTTCTCCTCATTCATGCCCCATGGACCAGCTTTGGTGTAGTTGGGAGTTTTTTGGAGTAATTTTGTTACTTTGTTACCTACTTTTTTTTTTTTTGAAGGTTGCAAAATACAGCAGAACAAGACAGAACAAACCCATGAAAGGCAGTGCAGTGAAATTGGCACAGAACCTCACAGCAGGTAACCAGGACACCAGCAATAGGCAGAATACTACATCACTAGCTGTTCTTTCAATCAAGTAGAGCAAAATGGAAAGAAATATCAAACTTATAAAAACAGAATATTGAATAGAGCAGTACCATTAATTAGAACTAAGCAAAACAGTGATAAAAATATTTGCCTTCAAAGAGATGGTAGAAGGAAATCCCCCTTACTTGCCACACTGCATACATTCATCCTCCCAAAAGATACACCTCCAGATCCCACTTGCTAACGGGGTTTGGGGGATGGGGGTGGATCGATGTCTGATTCTTAGCCCATGCACCAGCAGGCCCCCAGCCACTTACTGGGGCAGCAAGCAAGCTGCCTGTTTTCCCAGCACCCCAAGTTCCAACATAATGCAGAGATCAGGAATCACTGACAGTTCTCACCCTGGTTGGGTGGCGTCGGCTTGGTATCTCCTTTTTTAGAAACAGACCAGACAATTTGTTTGGCTTTTGATTTGCCTACTCTGCGAATATTTATCTTCCTGGGTCTCTGTTTTTTTGCCTCTAAACTTGGATAAGTAACAATACCTTACTAAGGTGTTATGAGAATTCTGATTTTGTTCCATTTTATAGAACTGTTGCAGTAAATTGTGTATAAGATTACAAATAAAATGAATCAGGAAGATTATAAAGTTGCAAACAGAGGTGCAAAGTACTTTGGAAAATTTTATTGGTGGCTGAGTTATTCTTAACCTCCCTTCTAAGTGTGCGAAGAGTCTGGCCTAACAGGGAAGACCTTTCTGATTGTAAACCTATATCCTGAGCTCTCTGCTCTCCACATATGGTACAAACCTGACAAGAGAAAGAATGAGGTCAGCAGGCTGGGGGTGGGGAAGGCATTAGGCAGAAAGCCTGTGAATATTTCTGACACTGTCAAAAATAAAGTGCCTTTGGCTTTTTACTCCTGTGTTTCAAAAACCGCACCTCTCTAAACAAGGACATGGCACTCTTCATGGCTGATGGCTTTTGGAAGCTGAATATTGTGGAAAGCCTATCTCTGTTCTTCCAGAGAAAAGCTGATGTCTCGTGACAGAAACTGCATCCTGGAGCATATGGGATGCCACAAGACCCAGTTATTTGCTTGCCTGCAGTAAAAGGCACTGGAGAAGACAAAAGGTATTTTCCCTTCTGCAGCACAGAGAAACCCATCTGTTATTCTGCCTCAGTGCAATGCCGGGGAAATCCTTCATGAACAAGAACCCTCCTGCCAGAGTTCCCTGGAAACACTCTCCAGACAATCCACCCACGCACAGGAGCGACACACTGCTTCCCAGACTGCCTTTCTGTATTTTTCTTTTTTATTGTTCCGGAGAGCTAGGCAGAGAACAGTGTGTGTGATTTTAAGCTAGCAGGAGGATCTGCCTTCAAAGCTGTCAGAATTCTGTACTATTATTGTTATTATTTCCTCTCTGAAGCAGCACTAACTGCTTCAATTCAGACACATTCATGACTAAAAATGGCATTTTACAGACAAACTCACAGGAAGGAGAAGTCAGCCAAAGCACACTGCCTCTGTGCTTCAGCAGAGAGCCCCTCAAAGATTCCTGAGAAACATGATCTGAATAGAAACAGGGCCTCTCGGGCTGATGGACGGCTGCAGCCACAGCTATCTGTCATGTGGTGACCGTGTTTCTCTGATCCAGAGCCCAAATAACAGTTCTGAAAAAGGAGGTTCTCCTTCCTCAAACCCAAGAAGGGAGCAGGAAAGACAGTCACACCCCAGTGGTTGGCAATGCTGCAAAGGCATGCATAAAGTGGAGAGGGAGCACCTTCATATTCTGGTGGGCACCACCCAGGGCACCCTGATCCCTGACATGGACTGATGGAGCCCTAGTCTTTCTTTGGAGTGATTCTACATTCATGCAAAGCCTCTCTACCTGTAAGCTTCGTGGTATAAAAACCTTCATGCACTCAGAAAGCCCTACTTCTTATATTTCTCTTCAAAAGTTAACTGGTACTTTCCTTGAACTGGTTTGTGCTTTCTGAAATGCTCCATGTTTGGCCTCTACAGATAAATCTGCTACCAGCAGCTTCTACCTACTTGGTTGAGGCCAAAAGCTGACTCATTCCTATAAAAGTGACAGTACCCAGCCAACACACCTGGTACCTTTGTGGGACACCTGTGTACATGAGCCAGAAGTATGTTGGCAGCTCCTGCCCTGACCTTTAGAAGTCATTAGTTTGTGTCTTGAGTCTCAGTGCTGAATGCTGCTTTCTCCTTTTTCCCCTTGCTAAAATGTTATAAATGATCTAGAGGTGAAAACCTAGTGTTTTCTGCTTTCAACAGGGAAGAACAAGGCACCAGCACCACCATTCTCATGCCTGCAGAACTGCAGAAGAAAAGGAGAAAGAAATCTTGGTGAAAGATCTGTGGTCTCTTCACTAGTAATTAAGTGAAACCTCTTCCCATTTCCATCTGAACTGCACAAGACATGTCTCATGACTTTATAACTGTCTCACAAAGCAAGCAGTAAAGTTTTTACTCCTCATCTATTGTATCTAATCAGTGCAAGTAACCAATCTGGTTAGTCAAGTAATAAAACTACAGCTTTTTGTTTTCAGCATTTTGATTACCTACAAGGAGCAGAATATAGTCATGTAATCACATTTTGATCAACTAAGATTACATCACCTAATGACCTTGCAGCTGTCTTAGCCTGGGTAAGGACACTGTATGATTTTTACAGAATGGTGAAATCACCTAATGAGCATTTGTCAGAACCTCATCAATAAACAGCATGTGACTACAGTATTGTGTGATTCTGTGGAGACACAGCCTTTTGTGCTTTTAAAAGAAATTACTCTAATAAAAGAACTTAAGTTCCTTCCTGTGTTCCTTCTTCTACACAAATTATAATTTCATTTAGAATATTGCAAGCAATATATTTTTGTATGAAAACCCACGCCATCCCCTGCCCATAGTAGTCTGTGGCATATGACACACTACATTTTCAAAACTGAAAGGACATCTTTGAGTTGAGAAGTTTATAAGATAGCATTTATTTCACAGTGTAGACCAGATTGAGAAAGTTCCGTCCAAGCGACAGATCCATAAAACTACAAGTCAGAGGTATTTCTCCAGGCCTGTGGAGAAGCATATTTGATGACTGGCTCCCCAGGAAACAAACTTGACAACAAAAGAGCAAGTGATATGTGGGGGAGACATGTCCCTTCTGAAATGCATAATCAGTGGGAGGAAATGCCAGTGAAACATTTGCAAGACATTAAAAATAAATTTTCTAGTGCAAAGAAATACCTAATATGATAAAATTAAGCGGATATTGCATATTCTCCCACACTGCTTGTTCTGGCATGGAAAGAGATAGTATTTTCCAAATTTTGATGAGCTTCATTCAAATTCTCATCATTTGAATTATCCATATGTTCCAAAATTACACAATCACATTTGAACACAGGAAGGGATTTGCAAATCACCTAGTCCAACCCACTCATTTTAAAAGTAAGAAACAGAGGCCCAGAGAAGTGGAAAGACTTAAAACATCAAAGCACTTCATGTCAGACCTGTGACTACATCCAGCACAGTTCCAACACCATTCTTAACTCCATTTCAGGGTGCCATGGAAACACCTTACCTCCTCCTGGTCATTCCCGCTCAGCCTCATTGTAAGAGTGGGAGACCAGCTGTAACGGCAGGAAGACATCTTCCTCCATACACCTACCTAAACTGTGCTGGTCTCTCAGGCCTTACTCAAACTTTCCCTCCCTAGGATAGCTACTATATTCTCTATTAGAGTGCTAATAATTATCATTCTCTTTCATATTTAGCTCTCACTCTGTACTATCCTGGAATTTCTATGTTGTTTTCGTCAGCTCAGTGCCCATATCACTGCAAGAGCTAAGACTGGACCTTTCTAATTCCTGCTTTATTCCTGCCTTGCTCTCTACCCTATAAGGCTCTTAATAGCAGAAAATATTTTTAGTTCTACAGTCTAACACCTAACACAGTTCCTAATCAACAATACTTTTTATATAAATAAAATATCATTATTTGATACTTATTTTTTATTTTAAAAACAAAACAAAAGGATACAGAATTTCAAAAAAGTAGGATATTAACACTAGCTAATATAATACATATTGTTATCTTAGAAGTAGTTGTTCAGATTACAAGATTAGGCATAAAAATGATCAAACAAACAATGAGAATACAAACTGTTCTTTCTGATGAATTTATAGAGATTAGTAGTGTAGTGTAGTATGTAGTGTAGTATGCTAGTCAGCTGTCCATTACTGTAACAATTGCCTAAAATATTCAGTTCATTAAGTTTACAGTTTTGGCTCACAGTTTTGGAAGTTTCAGTCTAGGGTTGATTATCTCCCTTGCTTTCGAACCTGTGGCAAGGCAGGGATGGCAACTGGAGCCAGAGAAAAAGCCTGTTAACCTCATCCCAGGACGCAAATGAGCAAGAGGAGAGGGTCTCAGTTCTCTGTCACCTTCGAAGAAGACATGCACCAGTGATTGGAAGATCTCCCACTGGGTCCCCAACAGCTCCACCCTGTACTCTGTGGAACAAACCTTTTACCCACAGATCAGAAACAAATTATACTATTTAGCTCTTCATTTTCCATACCCACCTCTCCATGCATTACCTCTCCTGACTCCAGATAGATTTTCAGTTCCTTGAATTCAGAGATTATGTGGCATTTCTTATATCCTGTAATTACTATAGTATATGAGGGTGAAATGGAGTGAATGTCAGGAGGAACTGTGAGATACATATTTAGGACCTAAAATTAGTTTGCAAGAGTCAGAGTTTCCCCAGCTGAGCTGTCTGAATGTTACCACATTCCACACCAACGGTACAAACCCTGATACAGTAACACACAGGTAGATTTTGCCCAGCAGGTGATTCTGGGCAGGAACAGTATTCAGCAGAATTTGATGAATCCCCTAATGGCAACCCTGGAACAGAGGGCTTCTACTGGGATGAACCAGGAACTCTATTTTTTACCCTGGGAAATCTTGCATAGAACATCAGTCTCTAAGTGATTAAAATCTTAGGAAGGTATAACCAAGGCATAGGAAAAACAATATATTAGAGGTAAGGGCATAGATTCTAGACCCAGATCATTTGGTTTCAAAGCCCTACTACTTCCACTTACTAGATGGGAAAATTTATACACACACACACACACACACACACACCAAGAATATCCTTTCTTCATTTAAATTTTATCTTTAAAAAGAGAGTCACAATAGAGCCTATCTCAGACTGTTGTCACAAGGGTTAAATACTATATTTACTGCCCTTACAGCAGTGCCTGGCAATTATATCCCTCAATCAAGCTAGGTAATCATTAAAGGGATGAACATAACATTTTTCATGAAAAAAATTTTATAGAGGAAGTACCAAAATTATTTGTTGGTTAAATTGTCATATTGGTTTTAAAAATTGACATGTTTAGTGTGTTAGTCAGACTTCCATCAATACAATAAAAATCCTGAGAAAATGAACATAAATAGAAAAGGGTGACTTAGCTCACCCTGGAGGCTCTGGCCTATCAGCTAGACCCATTGTTCTGGGCCTTTTGGTGAGGATGATGGATGGCAATGAGAAGGAGTGTTCAGTGGAGAAACTATTCACGTCATAGCAAAAAGGGAGGAAGAGAAATGGAATAGGGCCTCGTTCTTCTTCAAGGACACACCTCCAAAGACTCAAGACCCTCTGGTGAGCCCTACCTTTAGTTTCCCCTGAAACAGAGGAGCCCAACCTTTATCAAGAAGTCCTTTCTTTCTTCCTTCTTTCCACTCTGACAGCTACAACTGCACTGAATGCCTCTGAGCCACTCCTCGAGGCCCTACCCTGGACAGGGGCCAGACACCCAACAACTTCTCTGGGAGACTTTGCTTTGACTGTGAAAGCTTTAGATATCCTGTGACCATCCAAGACAATTCTGCTTCTTAGCCTTTCTGAAAATGCTTCAGATGCCTCCACTCTGGCCTCCCCTTCCCTTCCCTTCCCTTCCCTTCCCTTCCCTTCCCTTCCCTTCCCTTCCCTTCCCTTCCCTTCCTTCCCTTCCCTTCCCTTCCCTTGACAGCCAGGGCATCCATCTGTAGATTTCTGAGGGCATGCCATACTTCTTTCCATGATAGCATAGCTATACTAATTTATAGTCCCCCAGCTGTGTCCAATTTTTCCAGGGATCCAATTTTAGGTGTTTTGGGTTTTGATTTTGGTTTTACTCCTGAAGTCAGCCACTCTGAATGCAGGACAATGAAATCTCGGTGTAGTTCTGATTTGCATTTACCTAGTAGCTAACGATGCTGAGCATCTTTTCACATACATTTTGTCCATTTGTACCTCTTCTTTTGAAAAGTGTCTTTTCTACATATTGATGGGACTAAATGATATTTTGGGTTTAATTAGTTTAGTTCATGACATGTTCTAGACATTAAACCTCTATCAGATAAGTAGCTGGAAAAGATTTTCTCCCATTCAATAGGTTGTCCCTTGTTAATTGTTTCCTTTGCTGTACAGGAACTTTTAAAATTTGATATAGACTCACTTGCTGATTCTTTTATTTTTTGTGCTACTGGAGTCCTATTCAAGATGTTTTTGTGCCTATGTCTTTAACTGTTTCTCCTGTGTTTTCTTCTACTAGCATCAAAGTTTTAGGTCTTTAACCTAGATCTTTGATGTGTCTTGGATTGTTTTAAAGGCTGAAAGATAAAGTTTAATCATCTACAAATAAATATCAAGTTTCTCCCTGTATCATTTGTTAAAGAGGTCATCTTTTGTCCAATGTACCTTTTTTGCTTAGTCCATAATCAAATGACTGTACTTATGTAGGATTGTTTGCCCTCTATTATTTTCCATCTATGTGTCTCTACTTGATCTATGTGTCTATTTTTGTACCAGTACTATGTTTTTGTTATTATGGTTTTGTAGTATAATTTTAACTCATGTACTGTATGTCTCCAGTCTTGCTTTCTTTCTTTAGGATTGCTTTGGATATTATGAGTCTTTTGTGTTTTCATATGAACATTAGGATTGATTTTCTAGTTCTCTAAAGAATGTCACTGATGAAGATTGCATCAAACCTATAGATCATTTTTGGTCATATGGCCATTTTAACAATGTTAATTTTTCCAGTCCATGAAAATAGAAGGACTTTCTAGTGTCTTCTTCAATTTCCTTCTTTGTTGTTCTATATTTCTATTGTAAGAATAATTTTCTCTAAAAAGTTTAGTGGCTCCTGAAGTTGGGTTTATAATTCGATGCAACATAAAGTTACTATGGTCTCTCCTTCTAATAATATTATCACTTGTGAGATGCAAGGAATTTAGTGAATCTATATATAATACTTTTGAATATTTTTAGGAAAGTAAGAAATATGGTACTGGCTGTTGCTCTTAGCAGCTCTGGACAAACTGTTAAAGAAAAATATGAGCTCAAAGATTCAAATTCCTAGCACCAGACATGCATAAACAATCTAAAATCTCCTAAGTGTGTCGACAATAATAGGGAAAAATAATGAGCTCAAAGGTGCAAATTCTTCTCTCCAGACATGCATAAAAAATCAAAAGGCTTCTAAGTTTGTCCTTCTCTCCTTTAGCTGTAAGAGTAAAGTTGTCAAAAAGTAAACACAAGCCTTCATAATACAACTGGCTGAGTTACAGCACAGGTTTAATACTCAGCTTTGAAGGATACCTGCAGGGCACTGATAAAGAAAAGAATGGGATCCCATAAATTTATTTGAGGATGTCTTGGAGGAACTTGATAAGGCTAGGGACATTGAACTCCTAAATACAGAAGATATTTTGTCAGAGAAAAATTTCCCACACCCACCCACCCTCAGTGGCATAAGCATCCCTGCCCCCAGTTTATGTGGCGTTGGCCTCCACTTGAGGAAACTAGTACTGTTTTCCCTATGGAAACAGTAATGACCTTCCCTGCTGCAGATACCAAGTAACACAATGCCCCTGTTCCTTATGCCTATCCTTAACACCAAATTTGCCTCTAAACCTGTAACTAGGCTCAAATCTCATAAGGCTCCTAAATGTGAAGGACACAAGATGAACTATAAGTAGATACACTACATTCTCCAAGAACTTCATGAGTTTTTTAATTCATATGAGCAGAAGTGGATAGATTTTAAGGCTGAGGAATAATAGTGGAAGAAACGTAAACCTGGATTAGACTGAATTTCTTGATATGGGCCCATTAAGTAGGGAATCTATATTTAATATAGCTGTTGGTGTTTAAAATAAAAGTGTTAATAGTTTATTTGGTTGCTTGACTACTGTGAATGAGCTAGAGATGCCAGATGTTCCTTCATTAACTATTGAGGAGGGTATTCAAAGGCTCAGGGAGACATGAATGCTGGAATGGATTTGCCAGGTAAAACCCATCCTTTCACACAGAGGGGGTCCAGAAAATGTTCCCCTCACAAATACCCAAAAAAACCAGTCTGCAGTGGAACACCAGCACCTTTGAGTGCCTCCATTTTTGTTCTCTGCCTACCAGATTTTACAATGAGGACCACACTCAATTGGGACACTTCAATGTGATGGGTGTAATTGGATCCTGGAGTACCAGGATCGAGTGGTGGCACTCAACAACAGCCAAAGGCAAGGTGAGCATACTTACTGTAATGAACAGCAAAAGCAAAGCAATGATCACAATCATCTGACTTGGGCAGATCTTTGATCTTAGCTAATTAACCACTGTGTTCCCAGAAGAGATATGAATATGAAGCAGACTAAATTTTAATGCATTTGTGTAAATAGAAAACTTTGGGAGCATGTGAATAAAACACCACCCCAAATACTAGCAACAGAGAATCATGACCCCTAACCAATTCCAAGACATGGGTCAGTTTACAGGCCCAAAACCTCATGAATGAAGGGGAAGCCATATCCACTTGAAGAAAGATCCAGGTACACTACCAAAAGAATCCAGTAGGTCCCTTAATTCATCCTGTGGTCATTTCCCCAGTTCCAAAATGCAAAATTAAGAAAGATATACTTAGTACCTGGAAGAATCCCCATATACTGTTCCTAACCTGTGGTTTGAGTGCTATTATAATGGTAACGATCAAATGGAAGCCATTAGAGTTGTCTCTATGTAAGAAAACAATAAATCAAAAGGAGTATCACAAATCTAAATGGATTTCAGAGATTAGTGTCCCCATCGAGGACTTGAAATATGTTGGGGTGTGATAAAATCCCATTTAACCTTCCTAATTGGCCTGTGCAGAAGATGTATGGATATTGAAGAATGATGCTAAAAGTTACTATAAACTTAATTAAGTGGTGATTGTAATTTCAGCTGATGTACCAAATGTGGTTTACGTGCTTGAGTAGACTGATGCATCTCCTGGTACCACTACGCATCTACTGATTTGGAAAATGACCTTTTTTTCCATACTATCCATATAGTCTGCCAGTTGCTTTCAACTGCAAGGCCAACAATACACCTTACTGAACTCATTCAGGAATATATCAACTCTCCATCTCTGTGTCACAATTCAATTAGTAGTAATCTTGATCATTTTTCATAAGTTTCATACTGGACCATTAAATTGATGACACAATGATGACTGGACAAAATAACCAAGCAGTAGAAACCACTCTGGACTTTCTATGAAAGCATTTCCATGTTAGGGGATGGGCCATAAAGTGATGGCTCATTTCACAAACTTAATTCTTCCTTCTGCTTTCTGTTATTGTTTTATTCATGATAGCCACCCACATCGGGCCTATATATCAGTAATCCACAGACATATCCAGAACTGTGCCTACTAATCCATTAGGCATTTTTAAATCTGTTCAAGTTGGCATGTCATGATTAACATTTACAATGGAGTAACTGAGAAAGAAACATGGAAAATAATTCAATCCACAATAGCTTAAAAATTATCTTAGGATACATCTTAATTACTTTTCTCTTATTGCTGGACTAAATACCTGACACCCAAAGTTAAAAGGGAACGGTTATTTAGCTCACAGTTTGTAGAGGGTTCAGTCCATATCAGCTGGCTCCAAGTCAGGGTGGCACATGGCAAAGGGGCAACAGTGCATGGTGGCTGGGGAGGAGAAGAAAGAGAAAGCAATAAGAGCAAAAAGATCCAATGATACTTGATGTGACAGTGGCAGATAGAGATGTAGTTGTAGCCTCTGACAAGCCCACATAGGTGAATCACAGCAGAAGCTCTAAGGAAATTGGGAAAGGCTCTACCACTATCTGCAGATAACTCAGAAACAGTTACTGATCTGCTATTTGGTCTTAGTGAAAACTGAATGTTTTATCATGGGGCACGATAGTACTAAGCAACTCAAGCTGCCCATCATGAAGTGGTGCTACCTGACCCACTAAATCATAAAGTTGGACATGCGTAACACTCCATCATCAAATGGAACTGATATGTAAGTCATCAGGCCCAAGGAGATCCTGAAGGTACAACCAAGTTTCATAAATAAGTAGCCCAAATACCCATGGTTCCTACTCCTACCTAATGTACTTTCCTCCATCCCCTAGCTTACATCTAGGGCTTCAAGGGGTGTACTCTATATCAGTGAACAGAAAAAGAGAAGACTAGAGCCAAGTTTACAGATGGTTCTACACTTTATGAAAAAAAGCACTCCATTACTTTTCTCATTGCTGAGACAAAATACCCAACACCAAAAGTTAAAGGAGGAAAGGTTTATTTGGCTTACAGTTCATGGAGGTTCCAGTTTATAGTTGGCTGGTTCCATGGCAAGATGACATGGCAGAGGGACACCGTAAAAGAGAAACTGTTCATGGCAGCCAGCAGGCAGATAGCAGCAAACAAGTGACAAGCAGTGAAAACAGAATCACTCTTTCTGTCTCTTACACTTTATCCAAGCTACCCACCCTTAGGGTAGCACTTGCACCTGTAATCCTAGCATTGCACTGTGAGTCAATCCCAGCATCACATCCTTGATACCAGCACCTCACACCCTAGGACCAGCCACCTCCCAAAAGCCCCATCTATATCTACATTAGGCTTTAGGAAACTTACTATTCCACAGTGGAGGTAATGAAGTATAGGGAAAGAAATGTCATAAATTAACCTGACCTCTTGTAACTCCAGGGACTTTGAGCTCTTCTAGGCCACATGATTGCTTGTTCTGGAGAAAATCTTGCAAAAGCATAGTGTGCAAGGAAATGAAAGCAGGACCTCAGTCCCAGTGGAATGCTTTCTTAAGATGCGTCTGAAAGAACGGTAAACATGCAGGCCAGATTTAACCAAATGTGATCCCTGGGATAGTTAAACAAAAATGCTCTCACTTATCTCCACATTACCCTTCTCATTTCCCATTTCTGCTTTTGTAAAGACAAGATGCTAATAAAAAGCTAGAGAAAATTCCAGTCGAGGATTCTGTCCTAAAGACTGTGGCCCACTGACCCCATAACTTTGTCTCTCTTGCTTTCTTTGCATCTGCCGAGCCTCAATTTCAGGACCTGTCACCTCATAGAAACCAGAATTTTGATGCCTGAACAGGGGCCTGAAAACAAAAGTAGTCTTTCAGATGTCAGGAAAGTATTTCAGTACCTAGTGCACCAGAGAAGAGTTGGACAGGTAAGTAAGCCCGGTCTCCTAGTGGACCAGAGAAGAGTTGGACAGGTAAGTAAGCCCGGTCTCCTGGAATTTTGCATTAGGGTTACAGTGGGAAACTCCATATCTCAACAAGAATATGCTCAGGTTCTAAAAACTTTCTTGAAGAGTTTTGGGGTTAAAGTGAAACCACAGTCTTACTGAATTGTTCACATTAATAATGTGAACAATTAATAAGGAAATGTTGTTTGCTATTGGTTTGAACCCATGAGATATAATGTTCTAAATTTAAAACAATGGAAATTGGTTATGAAGGCTTTGAAAAGCACTTATCAACAGGAGAATTCTATTCCTGTACATGTTTTGGTCCCTGTGTACTTTAATAACTTTGGTTTTAGAACCAATGCAATCTGAATCAGAACAGATTTTGCTGGACATGAGAAATGAGAAGGGCAAAGACAGTTCTAATTCTGAAACAGATGAATTTACCTGCGGAGACTTTACCTCTTCAGCATCAGGGACCAATTACAGAGGATGAAAAGAGTTCTAAATATTTCTTCTTGAAGCCTTTCTGCTACATTGAATCCTACCTTATCATGACCTATTGATAAGCCAGTAGAATCTGACCTGCCTCCACCACTGCCTTTTGTGTCCCAGGCCTTATCCTGTGGCACTGTCAGCCCCAGCATATGATAAATCTAACCCCTTTCTAGATCCACTTCAAATGACTATTAAAACATCAATGCCAATGACTGCAGTAATAAAGACTTTTGTTCAAAAAAAACCAGAATGTGATTTAGATGCTTGTCAAGCTTTTGCTATGTATACAGCTTTTGCTATGTATACTTTCACCTAGATGTGAGGAAATCAGCAAAATCCCCAAGGCTACATTAGATATGATCACAATCCATGACCTTTGAATACTATTAAGGAAATAAAACAGGCTTGTGTATCCTATGGAGTGAACTCTCTTTATCCTTTTGGGTTAGTTTTGGGATTGGCTTAGTCTGAACATTTGATCCCCTGGGATTGGGAAATGATTGAGTGCATGATTCTCTGTTCTGATGAATTCCTTCAGTTTAAAACTTGGTGGACTGATGAGGAAGAACTGACTGCCTGATGCAATGAGCATGCTAACCCTCCAGTCCCTATTTCTTCTGATCAACTCACTGGTTCTGAGGACTGGTTTAGAATAAATTGACAGTTACAATATGATGATGTTGCTGTTTCAGACAAGGATGTGTTGATTAAAGGCATGGGAAAAAAATTGCTCTCCTTGGTCAAATTGTCCCATCAGTGGTCAAAGTAGTCAAGAATGCTAATGAATCATAGGTAGAATCTATAGCTAGATTAAAAGAAGTATATCAGAAAACAGTGCCCCAACCAGATTTGAGGGACCTGCTATTGCAAATGTGATCCTTTGATAATGCTAATTCAGAATGCAAAATGGCCTTGGGGTTACTAACATCTCAGGCCGCCACTTTATATAAAAGCTTGTCGGGAGACAGAATCAGAAACTTATAAAGTCAGATTACTTGCAGTCACATTAAAAGGGACTGGCCCATTCACTACAAAGACTATCAAATGTTTTGGATATGTAAAAATAGATCATATGAAAAAGGAATGTAGGGCAGGAAAATCAAGAGCAGAAAACCAAGCTGAGCAGAGACCTGATTCAACACTTTACCTTCCAAGGACTGCCCAAAATACAAAAACAAGACAACACTGGGCTTTCAGTGCCTATCAAAATATCATAAAGATGGTACTCTTCTGACCCCACAGGGAAACTCCAAATCAGGTTTATTCCAGGACCCGATGACAAACAATACAGGGAATCATCAAGACTTTCCTATCAGCAATGGTGGTAACCATGCTGTAGCACAATCAATGATCTCCTTGCCACCATGAGTGGTAGTGCAGCCTTAGATATTCCCTCTAAAGAAAAAATGATGTTATCTCTAGCCTTAGGGGTTCAAAAAATGAAAGCAGGAATCTATGGACCTTTAACACCAGGGACTGTAGGTCTGTTAATGGGAAGAAGCAACTTAACTTCTAAAGGAGTAATAGTTCAAATAAGCATAATTGATTCTGATTATAAAGAAGAAATTCAAGCAATTATGCAAACATTGCAACCATATCAAATAGAAGCCAGAGATTGTATAGTTATATCAAAGGCTGTACTTCTCCAGTGAAAAGGGCAGAAGGTTTCAGGAGTACAGGATAAAAGATTTTTGGGCAGACATATATAAGAGATTAAAGACTTGAACTACAATTTAACAAGGAAGGGAAAATGTTTGTTGGATTCACAGATACAGGGGCTGATGTATCCATAATAATCACGGCAATATTGGCCTTAACATTGACCTACAATGCAAGCACCTACAATCTTCTGAGGAGTAGGACAATGACAGATGTTCATCAGAGTATGCAGATTTATTACATTATCATAATAAAATAATAACAGAGTGCAGATAATATTATATTAATCAACCCTTTAATTTCTTGAATCCTTAGATTTGGTAAGAACAAGATTCCCCGATTCTTCAATCATTCACTCTATGAATGACATTCTATTTTCAGCCAGCACAGAAGAATATTTACAAAAGGTTTTTGAAGCAGCTAAACAATTATTAATGGAGTTTTGGTTACAAATTGCCCCAGAAAAGATACAAACTGATTATCCTCTTACTTATTTAGGTAACATTCTTCAAAATCAACACATTATTTCTTAGACAGTCAATATTTGTAGGGATCAACTTTGCCCCCTCAATGATTTTTAAAAGTTTTAAGGAATGGTAATTGGTTACATCCTTCTTTAGGCATTCCTGCCTATGCTTTAGAACATCTTTTTAATACTCTTAAAACATTAGATATCCTTGTCACGTTATACCAGAAGGTGGAAAGGAATTAGCTTGAGTAGAACAAAAAAATACAACAAGCACAATCAACCCATATGTATTTATCCAAACTAGTTACACTCTTAATTTTTCCACTGTACCATTCTCCTACAGCTATATTATGGTAAGAAGAAACTGTCTTACAATGATACTTTTTGCACACAAGGAACAAAAGCATCTCACTATATATATAGATAAAATAGGTTTAATTGTTTATAAGGGATCATCTCACTTATGACAGTTATTGGGAAAAGAACTTGAATCTATTGACTTCTCTTTGACAAAACCACAGACAGATCATGCATTATAAATGAATGAACAAAGGCAAAACTGGGCTTTCTGATTATATGGGAAAGATCAACAATCATTTTTCCTAATTCAAACCTTTTACAGTTTCCTAAATGCCATAATTGGATTTTATCTAAAATTGGACATTCTGAACCAATACCTGAAGCAGACACATATTATACCAATGGTCGTAGTAATGGAAAAGTTGGATGTAAGAGAAGGGTTTCAGAAATGTGCCAAACTCCCTTTTGGTTCTGCATAAAGAGCAGAACGTCAGACAGTCACCCAACTTTGTTATCAGATATTCCAGGATCCATTAATATTGTTACAGATTCCCAATATGTAGGATTCAGTTATCCATGTAGAAATAGCCACTTTAGTCAATGATAATGACTTTGATCAATTATTCTTCCCACTGTAAACTCATCTTCATAGTAGAGATTTTCATAACATATCCATTCTCATTCACGTCTTCCTGGTGACATGGTTAAATATAATAATGAAATTGATCAACTTGTTGCTGTTTCTTCAAAAATTCTTTAGCCACTCAATTTCATATTTGGACTCATATCAGCACCAAAGGTTTATGTCAGAAATTTCCTCAACTTTCTATTAAACCAGCTAGTGAAATCACTTTATCTTGTCCTACTTGTGGAATGTTTTATAGTCCTATTTTCAGCCTGGTACTAATCCTAGAGGATTACAAAGTAATGAATTGTGAAAAATGGATGTAACACATATTCCTGCTTTTGGGAACCTGGTTTTGTTGTTGTTATTGTTTTCACATATTCTAACTTTATATGGGCCTCTGTATAAGCTGGAGGAAAATTTACACATGTTAAAAGTCGTTTGCTAGAATGTTTTGCTATTAGAGGTAAATCTAAAGCAATTAAAACTGACAATGGACCTGCTTATACATTCCACTCATTCAAGCAGTTCTGTGCCTTGTGGGATGTTAATCATTATACCAGCATTCCATATAATCCTCAAGGCCAAGTATGGTTGAAAGGGCACATGCAACTCTTAAGGGTATGTTAGCCAAGCAAAAATGGGACATGTGAATAAGAGTGCATCACATCAATTATTGCATAAAGCCCTATTTGCTTTAAAATTTGTATATTCATAAAGACTCATCTAATATGGCAGCAGAAAAGTTTTAGGTCACTATTATAAAAGGGCCACCAGAACCAATAAGGCAGCCTAGTTTTTGAAGAGACACTCATACTGGACAATGGAAAAAAACTATTGTTCAAACATGGGGTTGAGGGTTTGCTTGTATCATTACAGACTCTGGAGGAAAAGTGTGGTTACCTATCAGAAGAATTAAATCTCAAAATGAGCCACAAAGGAGTCGGATCCTCCAGTGGAAGAAATGAGAGTGATGTTGCTACAACACCTCTAGATACCAACCAGAAACTCTCAAAAAACAGAACCCTCAACATGAGGACAGCTGATGAAATTCACCCAGGATGCTAAAAAACTATTACATTCTACTGTACAAGCACTTTCGGCTGGTAATATGTTTCTAGCCGTGTTGGCTATAATAGCCACCACAGTAGGTGCAACCTCTTCAGAAAATATAATACAGCATTATTGGGCATATATTCCAGACCATCCACTAAAGAAAATTATGGAATGGTCTGGTGTTCCTGCATCAATATATGTTAATGAATCTAGATGCCTTCCTGGACTGTATGACATACAGGGACCACTTAAGCTAGGAAAGGAAGGGCCAAAAGTAGAAAATTATTCTGTGGGGACCAAAGACCCACTATTTGCATGGGCCATGTAAATATTTGAAGGTTAATTCCTTCAAGTTTGATTATCAACAGTAAAGAATAGTTCTACTAATCATAGCCATAAATCTCTATTTTTATTTCAAGCTTGGACTTTCAAAAGATTGGCTTTTATTAATTCTACTCCTCCAAAATTACCAATATGCCATCAATGGGTAACAACAGAAGTATCTGATTGGGTTTTTTGGGAGTCATGTGGGTTCAATGCTGGCTGAGTTTTACTTAATATTGCCTATGGAAGCATCATCAATTGGAGCCTTCATGGTTCTGCTTGAGATGAACATTCCATCAGGGATCTTAAATGGAAGAGAGATAACAATACTATTAGTACAGAAGCAAATGAATGTATTGTGTGCCATGATGAAGGTATGTTGGAACTTCAACCTAAAATAGAATATGGACCTCCTCATGCATCTTTGCTGAAGTTGATATCAGCATTGTATCCTTTACATTCTTAGAAAGTAGCTTACCCTAAATATGGGAACAGCATTCAACTCTCTTTTACTATTAGTTCAACTCACTACACACAAGCATGTGTTCATCTTCCTTTTATTATCATGATCAGTGCAGCAAATTGGAGTGCTTCTGAATTTCTGCTTACATTCACTAATTGTAGTTTTTATATCTGTTTAAATAGTTCTATACCATTTAATCATTCTAAAGGTAGTATATATATTCTTAAACAAAGAACAGGGATATGGGTACCTGTTAGAAAGACAGTGGCAACAAGCCCTAACTGCTTCCAAGAATTTCTAGGTAAATTAATAAAATGCAGCAAAAGATTTTTAGGGATTTCTATTGCAATTATATTAGGAACTATTAGCATCATGGCTACCAAAACAGTAGCTGTCTCTTCATCAGTCAGTAAAAACTACTCAACTCATACAAACATAGCATGAACATTCTGACAGATTATGCCAAACTCAACATTCCATAGATGAAAAATTGGCAACTCAAATAGCAGATTTGCAACAAATGATAGTACTGTTAGTAGTTCAGATCATTAGTTTACAAAAAGTTATGACTTAAATGCTATTGGAACAGCTCTTCCTTTTGTGTTACTCCTCATCACTATTATAATACTCTTTTCTCCTGAAAGAATGTGAAAAGGACATTTAATTAATCAAAGAAGCTACACCCTGAAATTGGAAATCTACAGAAAGAAATACTTGAGATGTTTCAACAAACTAGAATTGCTACAAGGAAATGACTTGTTAAAAGCTACGTGCACAGGAATAGAATACTTTAAAGTACTTGCATACTTTAAAACAATTACATTTTTTTCAGACATCTAAAGTTATTCTATATAGTATTGAAATCATTTTTTGTTTACTCTTTTTCATGTCTAGTGATGCTCATACAAGAAACACCATGAAATCAGAAGATAAATCTCAGTCTTTGCATTAATACTTCAAAAGATTGCTGATTAAAAAAAAGGTGTAAATGTGGGGAAACAAATGTCATAAATTAACCTAACCTCTTGTAACTCCAGGGACTTTGAGCTCTTCTAGGCCACATGACTGCTTGTTCTGGAGAAAGTCTTGCAAAAGGATAGTGTGCAACAAAATGAAAGCAGGACCTTAGTCCCAGTGGAATGCTGCCAGTGCAGCATGAGATGCTTTCTTAAGATACATCTGAAAGAACGGTAAACATGCAGGCCAGATTTAACCAAATGTGATCCCTGGGATAGTTAAACAAAAATGCTCTCACTTACCTCCACATTACTCTTCTCATTTCCCATTTCTGCTTTTGTAAAGATAAGAAGCTAATAAAAAGCTAGAGAAAATTCCAATCGAGGATTCTGTCCTAAAGACTGTGGCCCACTGACCCCATAACTTTGTCTCTCTTGTTTTCTTTTTATCTGTCATACCTCATTTGGGAGACCTGTCTCCTCATAGACACCAACAAAGAAGAGTATATTTGGCATACAGAAGATCCCTTAGCACATCTAGTAGTATTATCATGTCCAGTTCTTATAGTCAGAGAGAAACTACAACAACCCAATCAAGGCTGGATGACAAGTGACTCAGAGCCTTGAGAAATGAAAGTATGGATCACTTATCAAATGAAGACCTCCTTGGCACTCACTGAAGATGGAGATAATATAAAATTGGTAGTAGAAGAAGGTAGTTATAAATGCCAGCTATAAGCACAGCACAGTTCTGGGTACAACTGTGAATCACTGACATGTAAGCAAGGAAAGTTGTGTTATGGTTGAGGTGTATAATGACCTCAAAAGTCTCAGGTTCTCAGATGTGAGGGCTTTGGAAGGTGGCTGGATCAATGAATTAATTCATTGTTGAACACTGAGTGGGGCATTGAGGAGAAAAGCCATGGTTGGAAGTTAGTTGCTGTCATGTTACCTGAAATAGTGCAATCTGGCCTCTGGCTCCTCCTTTCTCTTTCCATTTTCTGGATGCCATGAAGTAAGCAGCTTCCCTCTATCATGCCTTTCCACCATGTTTCTGCCTTGAAGACAACTGTCTGTGAAAGAACCTCAAAACCACTAGTGATTGTGGGTGTTATGTCTCAGGATTAGAAAGCTGATTAATACACTGAGGGAAGAAGACACATTCTGAATCTGAGCAGCACTAACCAATAAGCTTGTAGCCTGGATAGAATAAGAAGGGAAAGGAGGAGGAAGTGTTCCTCCAGTCTCCAAGTCTTCCAGTTTTCTGATGCAGACTCATACTGTTGATATCCTCCCTTCCGTGAGTTTCCCAGAATTCAGCCTTAAACTGGTACTATATCCTCCATGCCATTTGTTCTGCATCTTTTGCATTCTGGGGCTACACAGCTATTAGATGCCCTTGTTCTCAGGTGCACAGATGGCCATCGTAGAATCTGCTGCCTCTGACTCTGCAAGCCTACCTAAGAAAAACCCTTCCAAACTTACACATATATTTTGCATTGATTTTTTTTCATCTAGAGAATCCTAATACATTCATTATTGGTGCATAGAAAAACTACTGATTTTTAAATGTCATTTTATATCTTGCTATTTTGCTGCATTTATTAGCTCTTAAAATCTTTTGGAGGTACCATTAGTATCTTCTAAGTATATGATCATATCAACTTCAAATAAAATAAGTCACTTCTTCCTTTCATGCTTGTATCACTGTTTGTCTCTTACTTAATTGCTATCACTAAAATTTCAAGATCTATGTTGTATACCATTGTGAGTGTGGATATCCTTTGCTATCTTTGTCACTTTTCTTATTGCTAAGACAAAACAGCACACACTCACAACTTAAAGGAAGGGAGATTTATTCTGGTTCACAGTTTTTAGAGGTTTCAGTCCATAGTCAGCTGATCCCCAGAAGTCACCTCAGACCTTTATAAAAAGACCTCCCAACAGGCTTCCACCCACCCTGCTCCAGGCCCACGTGAACCCCACTAGCAGTAGCTTTCTTTTGTCTTAAAGCTCAGGTTTTCATCAGAGTCAATGCCAGGATAAACAGAATTTTAACCCAACACTTCTCTAACCACAAAGGAAAACCTAATACCCATGGTTTAGAAATTTTAATCCCATGTTCCAACATAAAAATGTCAGCCTTTTCAATTTAACAGAAAAAACAAAATGATTATGAGGGAGGAGAAATTTTCATAAGCAAAGAATTAAATTGATGCAACCAACTGAGGGTATGGTTAACAGATGGAGACCAGTTTCAAAAAAATTTCCTGAATATATAATAGAGTTTAATGTTGAGCAATGAGAAATATGATAACTACTTGTTTCTGAAAGTAAATGTCAAAAAAATATTAGTTGAAGAAAAACACTATTGAGGGAAAGAAATAGATTTTTTGTTAAATATTCCATACATAGAGAACAATGAATATCAAGAATAAGAATACATCTGAGAGGCACTGAGAAATTGTAAATACCACTTTAATAAAGCATTATTATGCTAATGTAAATTTAAGCTATACTGTTTTTAAAATTACTACACTTCCTATACTCAGATTTGAAGTAAAAAAAAAAATATGTTCCCACACTTTTTGGATACTTAAAAATGAAATGTAAATAACCTGGGGTTTATCTCAGTGTTTCTATACTCAATGTCTCCTCCTTTTGTCCTTAACTTACAAAAAAATAGAAAAATCAGCTTTACTTTTCCATACTGCTAAATCTTAACATGGTATCACTTGTATTTTAGCCCTTTCCCTCCAAATATTAAAGAAAAAATAAAAAGACTATAATCTCTTAAAAACCTACTCATTAATTAACATATTCATTTTCACTGTATTTCAAACCCTGTTTCTTTGTCAATTTTCTTCTACTTTATTACTCCAACCCTCTAATTCCAATAACAGACCTTTGAAGTTCCTGTCTACTGAAACTCAAATATCTCTGAGACTTCTAAAATTACCCAAAATTCTCCCCAAAGCATCCTGGACTGACAGTCATGAAATCTAATCTCCTAAAAATACCTCTGTTGACAGAAATGATGTAAAAGGGAAAGCATAAAATAGTTTTTAAAGAAATTGGTTTTCCAATTAAAATCATGTGTCTGTGATAAAAAGCCACAATACTAAAAAAGATTGTCAAAACAGTGATGTGCTCTAGATAACATTTGAATTTTTAGTTTTTACAATTTTGATTGGAGTTAGCACTGGAAACACCTATTGACCAATGAACTGGGGTTTTAAAAATTATTGCACTACAACAAGCCTATAAACCGAGCAACAGTGCACAAACTTTGGAAATCATTTGCTTAACAGATAACACGAAATTGTAATGCAGTCACATTTCTATTACATTTAGTAAAACTTAAGTAATTCTGAGGAAATTTAGTAATTTAATTTACTTTATGCTTATATTTTTGTTTCATTTAATTTGAACACATAATGCAGTCACATGATCAAACAGTAAAGTTTCATGAAGAAAAGTAAAAAGGCAAAACAAATTAAACCTTTTATTCACTTCTATCACCTATTCCTCTCCCTTCCATATAAATACCTCCTTAACAGTAATCACTTACTTCTACATCACAAGACAGCTCCCCCAGATATCACCAACACAACCCGTTGATAAGATAAAATTAAGTTAGTTACTTATTTAATTAAGACAAAACATCCCATTACAAAGCTTTGTAGTGCCTCAAGGGATATAAGGTGAAGTAAAAAATTGTATTGGAACTGTAAGTTTAAAGTGCATATCTTTCAGCATAGGGACTTGACAAGACCTAAATAAGAATTACAATAAAGCAGTTGAGGTTTGATACAATTATCAAGGTGAGGATTTTGAGACCAAATGATTCAAACACTCTTAGGGCACAAACTTCATCCTTTCCAACGAAGAATTGATGGATCTTTTGGAATGTCAAACCATTTTCTTGAACATGAAAGCCCTAGATGAGTAAAAACATGGTAGGGAGTAATGGAAAAGCAAAATCAAGTTAGTTTGGACAGTCAGTATGATTTCTGTTCTTAGTATGCAGTCTGAGAGTACCCGTAAACAGTTTCTGTTCTCAATCACCTTTCAAGTCTCCTTCCAAAAGTTTTCAATGCATTAATTAGAATAAATACGAATGTATATCTTTGTATTATTCTTTTTTATTTTAAAAACAAACAAACAAAAGAAGGATAAAACTGATAGAAAATTTCAAAAAAAAGAAATAGGAAATTAACACTAGTTAATGTACTGCACATTGTTATCTTGAAAGTAGCTGTTCAGATTACAAGATTTAGGCATGAAAAAATGATCAAGCAATTGAACAATGAATACACAAAATGTTGTTTTTGATGAACAGAGATTAGCAGTATAATTATCTAGCTTGTATATATTTACATACACACAAATATATGTATATTTATAATCTTTTCTTTCTTTTCCCCTGTCCCCCATCCCAGTTTTTCTTTCCTTTTGAGCACTTTTTTTCCCCTTCATTTTCACAATATCAATATTGTACATTTAAGGACTTATTTTTTTAAACAGGAATATACATTAAACAGTCTTACAAACCTTGTTTTTCTAATTAACAGTGTATTTTGGATATTTTTTTCATATCAGTATTGGAGAGTTTATTCATTTTTTATACAACTGCTCATAAAATATTCTAAAGTATAGATATACCAAAATGAATTTAACCAATTTCCCACTAGGTTGCTCCCAATCTTCCTGTTTGTTTGTTTGTTGCCTGTTGCTTGCCAAGAACATGTTGCCCCACTTAAGTATATCTCCAGCCCCCAAAGCTTTTCATAATGCTAACAAAGTAGCAATGAATATCCTTATATGTATGTCATTCCACAAACTTATATGAATTCTCAAAAAGTGAGATTGCTAAATCTGAAAGTTTATGCATTTGTAATTTCAATACTGTAAATTAATTTCCATAGGGGTTGTGTGTGCTAGAATACTAATTCTACCAGCCTCCCCACATCTCATTTTATAGAATAAGCACAGTAAAGGCCAGAGATATTAACTCAGTTATTTAGCTCTATAAATTAGTTAAAAGCACCTGTATCCTCATTCCTGTAGCAGTGTTCCTATTTACCTGAAACTTTCTGAATGTGATGACTTGGCAGGTGATGACCTCTAGGGCTCTAACTGGAAAATCGCTATAACTTTTTATAAATAATCAATACAGGAAAACCAAGCACATTTCTTAATCTGTACTGACTAGCCCAATTATGACATCTCAGTGGACTCTACTAGAAGGAAAAAAAGGAAAAAAATGTGCAGGAAGAAGAAAGAGAGAATGTGCAATAAGAAAGAAGTCACCTTGAGCTATGAAACAGATTGGTTGCATTAGTGTGTGTCTTTAAAAATATCAACCTCATTAACAAATGCAGCCATAATTTACATTTCCAGACATTTTTAAACATCTTCGGTTTATACAGCCTCCATCTCTTGCCATCCAAGTTGGCTTTGCCGTGATTCTCTGACTGCAGTTCACAAAAAGTAAATGCCATTAGGTACATTATGGAAGCTATAAAATACCATATGTATAGATCATTAGCAGGCTGAATTGATCTGCCTTTCAGTCTGTTCTCATACACCTTGATGGCTTTAAATAAGTTCATCGAGAATCAGGGAGTTTGGCTAAAAGACAAAACAAAACAACAACAAAACCATAAAACAATCTCCCACTGCATCCAACAAACTTCTTTGTTTGTATGGTTCTGCCAAGGACACATGAGTATTCTCCCCTGATAAGAAAGAATGAGAAATACAGTAATACCTCAGTTAGGAATGGTTCTGTTTAAGAACAATTCTGTTGGCAAACAGAAATGTTTGACAAAATTTTGCTGTCACTTGTGAACTTCACTTTGGATTACAAACAACCACAGCATCCTCCCCAGAATCACAGAATGAATTGCATTCATGAACCGAGTTACTACTGTAACGCTGAGTGGTCCACACAAAAAGAGTAAGATTTATCTTTAAAGTAACCAGAAATAACCATATGCATCATTATTACCAGTCCATCCTTGTTTTAAAAAAGCAGAATGCCATATATTAGCAGTCATTTATATGGAAATCATAGGAAGGAGGGAACAAAACTGATACTGGTCATTGACATTTATATTTTGCCAGACACCAGTGATTCTTTAACCAAAATTTATCTGATGCAGTACCAACCAGAATTCAATCCCCAAATCCAATTGAGCTTCCTGCCCCATGTCCATTCAGCCAGTTTGAACTTGGGACGACTGAGCTCCAGGGATGCACAGAATCTTCACAGAATCGCCACAGTTTGAACTATGGAAGACATCCCACGAGAGAGGGTGGCTAGCAGCAGCATCTATATACCTGCAAGTCAAATTATCAAAGACAGAGTGCTCTGTAAAAGCAAAACAATCTAAAGCATTTTTAAGTGAAACACAGATATCTATAAAACTACAACAATATTTTTAAAATCTGTACCATAATGATTAGAAAATAATTCAGAAAAAACTACCCCCTCTCCCCCTCCTTACCCACCATAGTACAGCCAAGCTCTAATTTGAGGGTAATGACTTACACGAAAATTCTGAGGCTAATTTATTTTTGTGAGGGCTTTAGATTTTCAAATATCTTACTTTAATATTATGTATGTTTGAGATTGGCTAATTTTGTCAGTTGCAATTCCTCACTTCAATGAATAGAGGATAAAGAAAAATGCAAAGTTTACAATTATACAAAAGCTGTTGGTTTCTTAAAGGATCAACCAGCAAAGAAAAATAAATTGCCTGCACTTTTGGTATTTGAGCACAGAGATCTGACTTAAAAATTGTGAGATTTTTTTTATAGACAATGTGTAGAATGTTCCCTACTACTTTATGGTCGCATAAACTGCCACACCTTTTGCACAAAGAATTTGAAAATCACCTGTTAAAGTTTCAATCCTTTAAAAATATCCATATCTGCAGTCAATTTCTCATTATATAAACATAGGTTTCAGTTTTGTAGATTACATAAAGTCTCTGTTCTTATTGTTTTCTTTCCTTTCAGGTAGCTGCTTACAAAAACTCAAAAGGGAGATTTCAGTTTGATCCATTTATGTGACAATTAATTTAAAAAAGCTATTTCTGTATTTACACATACATATCAAAATATAAGAAAATCATTTACAAGAATATGCTCCAAACCTTACCAATAGATGCTTCTGTTTAAAAAACACATGAGGCTTTTCATTTTAACTCTGTATGCTTTTAGCCATTGTTTGAAATTTTAAGAGTGAGAACTTTATATATTACTTTTCAAAAAAGATCTCACATGAAACTTACTTGATTAAACTCCAATTCAAAAACAGAATAGTTGTCTGCTACATTGCATTCCCCAAGGTGTAGCCTCCCAGAAAAGACATTCTTTTTTGTGCATACTGACATCATTTGTGTCAAAGGGAAGACTCCAAGAAAAGTGTTTTTAAATAAATTTTGAGAAAATTCAGCTGTTTTAAGCATTGGCTGCTTCTGTCACTTGCATTTTGCATGGTGAGTGGGAAATATTATCCATTCTCAGGGCTTTCCCCTTGTTTCTCCTTTCCACACAGGCAAGATTCTGTACAATCAATTCCAATCAGTTTGTTCCGCGTCCTTTTGGAGTCTTTCAAAGAATGTTCTTTTCAAAGGCAATATCTTTGTGCTATTAACCTTTGAACATCCCTTTTCCAGCACTGCACACCAGATTGAATTCTGATCATTCTCCCCTCAACCTATCACTTCTCTCTTATTGCTTTGCCTGGCTCTTTCTCAACCTTTTTAAGCAGGCAGCTTGCAGTCAAACACTGGCAAGTTCGCACACACTGTTTGGAGAAAACAAGCCTTTAAAAGCGTCCTCTGAATTTGATCAGAAAATCCACTTACTCCCTTCCTCCAAGGATGAATTAAATTGAAAAATTCTGTAGGCTGTCATTTAAATCAATTCAGCTAGGATTCATTGAGTCTTTCTATGTCCAAGACACTATAACAGTCATAGAGGTATTTACAGTGACTCAATAAAGTCCTGTCCTCAAGTAGTTTATAATCTAACAAGACCAAGTAAGCTCCTTCAATTCCTCAGGTTAGCTCTAGTAGAATATATTTACTCTTAGACTCTTTGGAGGTTTCTTTTTTTTTTTTTTATTGTGGTAAAACCTACATCAGACGGTGGCTGGGGGTTTAGCTCAGTGGCATAAGTGCCTGCCTTGCAAGTGCGCCATCATGAGTTTGATCCCTGATAATGATAAAAAATAAAAATAAAAAATACTTACATCAGCTAAAACAGCACTTTAATAATTTTAAGTGTAAAATTTAAGCAAAATAAGTCTATTCACCATGGTAGGCAACTATCAAAACTATTCACTTCCAAAATTTTTTATCATCCCAAATAGAAGCTTATACCTAATAAATAACTTTTCACAGAAAAAGACAAAATGGCTGATCAGCAAGCAACAAAATACAAAGCCTCCCTGGGGGAAACAATTCATATGCCAGAATAAAACACCCTGGAGAGACCCAGACAGAGGGAGATGGGTCCTCTTGACACAGGAAGAAATTAAACGTAAAAAAGCTTGTCAAATGCTTCAGGACTACAACTGAAACAGCTAAAAATTAAGGGACACAGCGTTTTCATGGTGACCCGCCAAGTTTGCCATTCAAAGGAAGCACAGCAGCACTGAAGTCGGGGGTTGGAGAGTCCAATGGAGAATGGAGCCAGTGAAGGGACCTTATTAATCCACAGTCAGTGCTGGGAATGAGACCCCCACACAGAGGAAGGGAACAACCAAATGGGCAACATGTTGGAATTGAGCAGGAGGAGCCTGAACTGGGAGCGACAGTGACTTCAGTTGGTTCCTCCCTCCCCAGAGCAGATTCATGGGATTTGTTTGGACTGGGCCATTCCCCTGGCTGGGAACAAATGAGCCATCCCAAATCGATTCCGTGTGCCTAGCACACACTAACCAGGTGAAGACACCTGAAGTTTGCCTGGCCTGGTGGGGAGGGGCAGGCATACACAGCCTGCTTACACCTTAGTGACAAGAGCAGGCAGGAGAAGGCAGAGTTCCCTCATCAGCATGCTTTGGAGAAACTGTGGCCATCAGGGAAGGGGGCTGGGACCTGCACTGTAACTTGTGTGGAGGAAGCCAGGGCCATGACACTTGAGAGAGAGAGGCAGGAGGAGGCCCCCAGCCCAGAACCCTATGAGCACTGATCCAGAAGGAAAAACAAGGGAGACTGAGGCCAGCAAACACACAACATCAGACATGGCTTCAATGGACATTAAGAAATATCTTTGGAACCTTGTAGATGAGCTCAAAACTGAAATATTAAATCAGGCAAAGCAGTATATGAATAGAATAATAAAAGAAATGCTCTCAGGAAGCAACTCTCAGGATGATACAGACAGAAGAAGGGAGGAATGCAAAAAAAGGAGAGAAACATTCAATAAAGAATATAAAGAAAATATAGAGTACATGAATTCAAAGAGACTACCAGGAAATTAGAAACTCCATTGAAAGCTGGAAAAATGTCTTAAAAGAAACTGAGGATAGACTATCAAAATTTGAAGACAAGTTGGCAGTATGTGATCATGAAAGGAAAGATCTCTTAAAAATAACAAGGAAACAGGCAGTAACAATACAAAGGCTAGAAGATGACAAGAGAATCTACAGTTTAAGAATCAGAAACATGAATGAAGAAGCAGGAATACATACAGGTAAATTACAAAGGCTATTCACTGAAATAATTAAGGAAAACTTCCCAAGTAAGGGAAAAATAAATGACATTTGGTTGTGTGAAGCATACAGAACTCCAGCCACCTACAACCAAAGCAGATCTACACCCAGACATATAATAATCAAGATGCCAGAAAATTCAATATAAAAACAGAATATTAAAAGCCATCAGAGAAAAGAAACAGATTACTTATAAAGGTAAGCCCATCAGAATCATGGCTGACTTCTAGACACAGACCATCAGATCAAGAAGGGCTTGAAGTGAAGTATTCCAAGCCCTGAAAGAAAATAACCTCCAGCCCAGATTGATGTACCCTGCAAAACTGTCACTAGAAATTAATGGAGAAACAAGATGCTTCCATGACAAAGAGGAACTGTGGAGTTTGTGACCACCAATCCAACCCTAGAGAAAATACTGAAGGACATGAGAGAGAGAGAGAGAGAGAGAGAGAGAGAGAGAGAGAGAGAAATCAGGATTTTAGGAACAGTGGCAGAAAGGCCTCAATGAGTGGGGCAGGCAGTAGAATGAAGGAGAAAAGTAGACAAACAAAGGCAGAAAAATAGCATAGCAGAAATGAGGCAGAGAAGGATAACTAGAAACTCTAACATAGATGGCCTTGATATGCTATATTGTTAATAGTGCACCAGGAGTTAAAACCCACATTACTCACACTACTCTGCTTAGATGTATTATATTGTGTTCCAGTCATTTTACCTGTACTAGATTTGAGGGCACAGACAGTAATCCCGAAAACAACGGGATATAGTATGGTAATCATCCTTAATTTCCTATTAACTTAATCTAAAGCTCTGTAAAACCTACACTGTTTTACCATGACTGATCATAATTGAATCTGATTTGTTGGATCACTGTTTTGTATTGATAGATTGTATTCAAAGCTGTTATGATTGATAGTATCAAGTCTGAGAGTATAGGCAACTGCACTTAAGATGATAAGATTCACTAGAATATCCACTCTGGTTTGATTATTACCTGCCTTTGAAGTTTTATACTGTCTACAATGTTTTATTTTTACTAATATTGTTATTTACTGCTATACTCAATTATACTGCTATATTCAATTATGCCTGATGATATAGACATTCTATTGAAGATAATAAGAAACAACACAGTAATCATTGTAGATCACCTTGTACTGT
>PVLA01011568.1:0-10872 GCA_004027455.1 Hydrochoerus hydrochaeris | reverse complement strand
CTTTTATAGGAATTTGTTTTGTTTTGCCTTGCTAAGTTTTGTTTTTCCCTCTAATACAGAAAGGATAGAAATACATGCAGAGATTCATGCATGCATAGCTGTTTATACTCTCACTGTTTAACTATCTACTTTGTATGCTTTAATTTTGTAACTTGAACAACTATTTCTAAAAGGACAATATGTAATTTATTAACTAGTGATTTCTTATTGTTTATCCTTTTTTGGAACTCTGTATTATCTCTACCCTTTACATTCTTTTGTTTCTCTTTAAATAAATAAAAAAATAACTTTTCACTATCACCTTCCATTAGTTCCTGATAACTTTTCTTCTGTCTCTATGAATTTGCCTATTTTTTCTTTTTTTCTTTTGAAGATAATAAAAACAAACAAAATAAAACAGAGTAGAGTCAATCAAAACAAAAGGATGAATATAGTACATGACTTAAAAATCATGGTATGTTTTTAAGTCATGTACTATATGGTACATGACTATGGTACTATGGTAGCAATGGCTACCATAATGCCTCTTGTTATCTTCAAAAGAATTGCTCATACCATCAGGCATAATAAAATCAGACAAAATAGTACAGAGTAAAACCAATTTAAAAAAAAACAATGGAAACAGTACAAGACTCCAAAAGAAGGTAATAGTAAAACCACAATGGGTACCATAAAGCATCTTATTGTCTTCAAAGTAGTTGCCTATACCATCAGACATGATACAATCAAACAAAACAAAGTAGAATAAAATAAGTCAAACAAAACAATGAAAGCCATACAGGGCTTTAAATCAAGCTAATAGGAAATCAAAAATGGCTATCATAATATATTTTGTTATCTTTAAAATGGCTGGCCATGCCATCAAGTATAATAAGATTAGACAAACTGAAACAAAATAAAGCCAAACTAAACCAAACAATGGAAACAATACAGGTTTCAAATCACTGTAATAGGTTAATAATTGTCACTGCCTTCCCTTTTTAAACACTTCTTCCTCTTTCACTTTCACGGATATATTGTGCATTTTGGATCCCACTAACTCCTTTAGTTTTTACACTATGGAGACAACACACTATTCACCTATGAGACTCTGAACCATTTCACCCCTAAGCATGATTTCAAGTTGTATCCATTTACGTACAAGAACCTCAAGGTTATCTTTCTTTATAGCTGAGAAGTTTTCCATTTAAAAAAAAGTGCTATGGCTTTCTAACCAGTCTGAAACAGATAGGCAAACAACCCCCATTTCTTTCTGGTTCCATCAAATAGAGAATTGTTCTCTCCTTTGACTTTCAGTCTATGAACCACCTTTTGGGTTAAATGAGTTTCTTGTATAAAGCATATGGTTAGACTCTGTCTCCTGATCCACTCTGCCTGTGTTTCATTTTATTGGTGAATTGAGGCCATCTATATTAGCAATTATGACCAACATTCTCTGCCATGCTATTTTCCTGCCATTGGTTGCCTACTTTTCCCCTTCATTCAGTTGTCTGCCCCACTCAGTGATCCCCCTCTGCCACCGTTCCTGAAACCACAGTCTGTTTCTCTCTCACTCTAGAATGTCTTTCAGTATTTTTTGTAGAGTTGGTTTGGTGGTCATGAATTCCTTCAGTTGTTCTTTGTCATGGAAGTATCTTGTTTCTCCATTAATTTTGAAAGATAGTTTTGCAGGCTACATCAACCTGGGTTGGAAGTTGTTTTCTTTCAGGCCTTGAAATACTTCACTCCAAGCTCTTCTTGATTTGATGGCTTGTGTCAAGAAGTCTGTTGTAATTCTGATGAGTTTTCCTTTATAGGTGATCTGTGTCTTTTTTCTAACAGCTTTTAATATTCTGTTCTTATGTTGAATTTCTGCAATCTTGATTATTGTATATCTGGTTGTAGATTTATTTTGGTTATGGCTGGCTGGAGTTCTATATGCCTCACTTATCTGATATCATTTCTTTTTTCTATACTTGGGAAGTTTTCTGAAATTATTTCTGTAAATAGCCTTTGTATTTCATTTGCATTGACCCCTGATTTTTCACTCACATTTTTTATTCTTAAATTATTCTTCTTCATGTCATCTTGTAGTCTTTGAATTGTTACTTCCTGGTTCCTTGTTATTTTTAAGAGATCTTAACTTTCATGATCAGAAGCTGCAAATCTGTCTTCAAAGTCTAAAAGTCTATCATTAGTTTCTTTCAAGTGGTTTTGTCAGCTTTCAATGGAGTTTTTAATTTCCTGATAATCTCTTTGAATGTTTCATGTATTCTGTCTTTTTTTATATTCTTCACTCAAGGTTTCTCTAATTGTCCTATGCTCCTCTATTCTTCCATCTATGTCTTCTTTAGAGGTGCTTAGCAATTCTTTTATTATGCTTTTCACTTCTTCTTTTACCTGAGATAGTATTTCTGTTCTAATTTCTTTTATAGCCTCAAGAAGTTGTTTCCTTACTTCGGTTGCCATCACTTCAGAAACTTCAGGTGTGCAACTCCTGATCTCTTCTGTGTTTACATCTCCTGGACCAGAACTGCTTGGGTTGGAGACCAGAGACTGCCTTTTGCTTCTTCCTCTTGTCATATTCCTGCTTTCTTCTGGACAAGTGCATAGTAGGGTCCCAGGCACTTCCTATATTTGCTACAATTTCTCTGAAGTGAGACTGTTTGATTTTTCTAGCCCATGCTGGCTACAGATATCTGATGATCACTATTGGGTATGCTGGCTCAGGGCTGTCTGCTGCTTTTCCCAGCCTGCTTTGGCTCACCAATGGGTAGTGGAGCACCTGCAGGATTGGGGCAGGCTGCAGCTTCCCTACCAAGCTGGTTAACAGCAAGAAGCCCCCACCATGTAGAGTATGCATGGGGGTGAGGCTGGCTGCCACCTCCAGGCCCAGATGGTTGGGGATAGATTAAGGACAACCTCAGAAATGGTTGTTATAATGCACAGGAAGGTGAGCTCAGTCCAAGCAATTTCCACCAGTCTGCTCCCAGCTAGGAGCTGCTGGAGGGAGCTGGCTGCAGTTCTGGTTCCAGGCTTATCCAGTCCTGCTCCAAAATGGCTCTCAACCAATCACCTTCTCCAGTGGGAGGACCAAGTCCTCTGCACTCACCGCCAGCCAGTGCAGTTCTCCATGTCCGCTACTCCCCTCTGGCACCACATCTCTTCGCATAGGCTTTCGGGCTTGCCAGTCACCACCATCACCGTGACCATGACTGTGTGTCACCAGGTTTCAACAGCTCCTCTCACACAGTGGGTCTAGCACTGGGTGAAGGCACCACCAGCTACCACCGTCTTCAAGCTTTTCTTTTTTACTCTATCTGTGGGCTTCAATTCTCACTTTAGGTTCTTCCTGGATTGAGGGGACCCACTTCCTTCCTTCTTGTCTTCCCCATGATGCTATATTCCAGCATCAGGACTATTTCTCTCAAAGAGGCTGTTAACTCTGCTGCTTACAGTTCCGCCATCTTCCCGGAAGTCCTAATTTGCCTATTTTAGACATTTCCTTTAAATAAAATCATACAAAATTTTTCCTTTCTGTGTCTGGCTTCTTTCATTTAACATAATGCTTCATGGTTTATTTTATGATCAAAGAAAGAAACTTTCTAAATGGAAAAATAGCAGAGGAAGATGCTGTCCACTTCTTTTGAAGCCTCCTGGGTTTGACCCCTTGTCATTAGGAAACTGAGGATTACAATACAGACAACCTTTTTTAGAGATTTTTGATAAGGGTTCAAGAGAAGCTTTGGTATGTTCATGACTGACCTCCTTGTCAAAAACATGCAAATTAAAGTAAGTGACACAGGAGCCTTCAGACACGAAGACCCAAAGGAGCAGAATAGCGTGTTTGTTTTATGCTTAGGTTTTGGGAGAACTATGTTTGAACAAAGGGGAGGCTGATCAATAGTAATAAACTGCAGGGAACTTTATAAGATTAACCAAAGTTCAGATTCCTCCTGGAGTCTCTGTGTCTTTGAGGATAAAAATTTTATTGTCTTCTAGGTTTAAGAAAGACACCTCACACATGACACACTTGGAAATAATTCAGGAGAAGGTCAGAAAATACTTTCTAGGTTTCATAGCTTGCTTCCAGGGGAACAGATGGGGAAAGTTCTGAGAGTGATATTCTTATATTTTGTTTTCACAAATGCAGTTTTTTGAAGATATTCACTCAATGTTAATTTATAATTTATGACCAGCTAACATAATTGGTTTTAAAAAGAGGAAAAAATGTTATACAAATTTAGTTAGATGTTTTTAAAATAAGCTTGTCAAAGGTCACTTGAACAGCAATATAGTAAATGGTTACATTATACAGTTCTCAAACATAGACTGAGGATACACTTAAAAGTAACTTTCCTAATGTCGTACACATAGGTATTTATAATCTAAGGTGAACTAATGACAGCACCACACAAAATCAAAAAGATATCTTCAATAGCCAAGTCAGACACACAGGCTTAAATATCACATGGTTTCCCTTGTATGAGTTAGGCACCTTGGGTGCCCCACTCCCTGCTCCCTTATTTTTCCCCACAGATCCTGGGCCCTGGTGGACGCTGCAGGTGAGGAGAGAGGCTTCACCCTTGAGCAGACACCAGTATCTCCTGTAGGCTGGGGGTGAGGAGAGAGGATCTGCCATGCCCTGCCTCTAACACTGGCAGCATTTCATGGACCCCTCAGGAGAAGAGAGGCCCCCCACCCAGCCCCCCACTGCCAACATTAACATCTCACACTCCTTCTGCTACATGGCAGGAAAGGTGACAACCAAAATACTGACATGACTGAGGATGAGACGACACCCAGGAGAAAAGTTTCGTTCCACAGTGCAGGGACAAGATGACAGACAATGGTGGGAGACAGGCTGTAAAGCATGAGAGTTGGGCAGACCTCCTGAGATCCCCTAAGAAGCATAAGTTTAGGCCATGAAGATCACAGGACTTGAATTCTACAGGTGACAGATTTGATGTGTGTAATTTTTAGAAGGGTTGATCTGAAGGAGATGAAATTTAGTCCAGTGCTCTGCTTGGGATTTTACACTGCTGTCTACATCCAGCAGAAACTAGTGTTCTAATTTGCTATAGATCACTATATAGGCTGTATTAAAGTCTATGCAAAAATCAGAGACCGATTTCCACAGGTTAAGGTGGTTCCTTGGTGATTCTTAGGGTTCATTCATATTTGACACCACTGATGTCACCAACTTTACTACTACATCCAAGATGACATAGCTAGAGTTGTCAACTTGTTTTCTCTATATGACATTGTCTGGGAGTTATAAACAATAGAGAGGCTCATCCCTGAAGAATTAGGAAATGGGCAAAAGAAGCCGCAAACCACAGCACAGAAAAAAAATATATAAACAGGCAACAATGGCAAAATGTCTCCCAAAAATCCCAATTCCCCCAAAGCTGATATAGGGGGAGTCACAGGGAAGGAAATCACAAGTCACACAGCAAAAATGTCTGAAAAGGTAACAATGAGCTGGGCATGGTGGGTCATGCCTGTAATCCCAGCACTTGGGAGGCTGAGGCAGGAGGATCATTTAAGTTTGAGACCAACCTATGCTACAAAGTGAGCTCAAGGCCAGCCTGAACTGCATAGAGAGACCATGTCTCAAAAAGACCCCCCAAAAAAAAAAGAAAAGAAAAGGTAACAATGGAGGTAACCAAACTAGCAAATTCAAAGAAGACATAACTAAACAAATAATAACCCAAATTAAACAAATGATGAAGAAGTCTAGAAAAGACACTAACAAAAATCTAGTGGAGCTGAAGAAAGATACAAAGTACAAACACCGATTATAGAAAAGAATGGAAGTCCATAACAAGTTCCAAACAGAAATTCAGAAGATTAAAAACATAATTGAAAATCTGGGCAGCAGAAGTGACCAGCATGAGGACAGCATGTCAGATCTAGAAGATCAGACTGTGGTTACTGAACAACTAATGAAAGACACCTCAACAACAACAAGAAAACATGAACAATGGATCTAACAGCTGCTAGATGACTCAAAGTGGACTACTATATGAGCAACTGGAATTAATGAAAAACTCAGAAGACAGCACAAAAGGCATAAGAAACCTGTTTATAGAAAGCAAGACAATTATATAGGCATAAAGCCACAATACATCCAACTTGATAAAACAAATACTAATGAACATAAGAGATCAGATAAACATCACTACAATTATAATGGATTATCTCAATACTGTACTGCCACAGATATATCAACTAAACAAAATATTAACAAAGAAATATCAGAGTAAAACCAAACTTTTAAATAAATGAAGTTAATAGATATCTGCAGTGTTCCCCCAACAGAATACACACTGTTTCTGACAGCACATGATACATTCTCCAAAATAGATCATACCCTAGCTAATAAAGCATGTTTAAGTAAATGCAAAAGAATCAAAATTTTACCATGCATGTTATGAGATCACAGTGCAGTAAAATTAGATATCAATAGCAAAAGAAATTAAAGAAACTATGCAAAAATGGAAATTAAACAACACGCTCAAACAGTTAAGTGGTCACAGAAAAAGATAAGGAAGAGGCAAGACAGTACTTGGAATTAAATGACAATGACAGTACATGTATGCCACTACAGAGCTATGGGACACAACGAAAGCAGTCCTTCAAAGGAAGTTTATACCTGTGAACACCCACATGAGAAAAACAGAATGAAACCAAGTAAACAACTTAACATATCAAAGGTCCTAGAAGAACAAAAACAATCCAAACCCAAAGTTTGTACCATGAAAGAAATTATAAAGTTCTGTGCAGAAATCAATGAAATGGGAGATTGAAAACAACAATACAAATATTCAATGAATTGAAGACCTGGTTCTGTGAAAGAATAAACAATATAGAAAAACCCTGAGCAAATCTTACCAAAAAAGAAGAAAAAAAAACATAAATCAATTCAATTAGAAATGAAATAGGCGATATCTGGACATAGCTGAAATCCAAAAATTAACAACTACATCACAAACATATAAGCTAAAAAATTAGAGAACTCAGAAGAAATGGAGAAATGCTTAGATGAATATGAATTACCAAAACTGAATCATTAAGACTAAACTATTTTTTTGATTTTTTTAATTTTTATTTTAAAGAAGGTAAAATTAAACACAACAAAACAGAACATAAGAAAGCAATGTAAGAGACATAAATTTGAAAGCAAGACAACCAGAGATCTTCACTATCATATTATCTCTTGTATTCTTCCAAATAGTTGTCCATATCTCCACAACAGAGAGTTCATACAAAACAACAGAGTATAAAACTGACCCAAAAAAGATGAGGAAGGAATTTTAGGTCTTCAAGACCAGACAATGGTTCAACAATGTCAACAATGGCTGTCATAGTATGTCTCATTCTCTTCAAAATAGCTGTCCATACCTTCATGTTTGTTGAAATTAAACAAAACAAAACAGGCTAAAATCACTCTGAACAAAGAATAATAGTATTGGCTTTTACATCATGACACTACGGAATTACCACTGGGTACTGTAGTGGCTCTTGTTCCTCAAAGTGGTTGTTCATTTCACCATGTGTTATATAATCAGTTCTCATAAACTATTTATAAGTTCTACACATGCATGAGTCTCTACATGTATTTCTATCCTTTCTGTATTAGAGGGGAAAACAAAAAAAGCAAGACAAAACAAAATAAATTGCTAGAAAAACATGAAGCAAAAAAGTCATATAAACCACAATACAAGATGATCTACAATGGTTACTATGGTGTTTCTTGTTATCTTCAATAGAATTGTCTATATCATCAGGCATAGTATAATTGTACATAGCAGTACATAACAATATTAATAAAAATGAAACATTGTACACAGTGTAAGACTTCAAAAGCAGGTAATAAACCAGAATGTGTACCCTAGTGAATCTTATCATCTTCAGTTTAGTAGCTTATACTCTTAGACTTGATACTATCAATCATAACAGATTCAAATAAAATCTGTCAATACAAACCAGCAATCTAACAAACCAGACTGAAATAAGACCTGTCATGATAAGACAGTGTAAGTTATACAGGGCTACAGATTAAGTTAATAGGAAATTAAGGATGATTACTGTACTATATATCCTGATATTTTTGGGATAGCTATCTGTGCTCTCAAATCTAGTACAATTAGACAAACTAGAACAGAATATAATCCATCTAAACAATGAGAGTAATGTGAGTTTTAAATCCTGATACACTATTAACAATATCCTCTGCCTTCTTTTTTTAGACTATTCCTCCCCTTTCACTCCCACATGGTGCACTGTACATTTTGGGTCCCACCAACAACCTCAATTTTTAGATGGAGGGGCTAACCTGCTATTTATCTAACTGGTTCTGAACGTTCTCACTCCTGGATTTGATCTCAAGTTGTATTTCTTTACTTACTAAAGCCTCAAGGTTTTCCTTTGTTATAGCTGAGTATTTCTCTACTGCACGTAAGTATCTTCTCTTTCCATCCTATCTGCAGGTGCTGGTCGAGTTGCCCCTATTTCTATCTGGTTCCCTGTCACATAGAGCATTGTTTTCTCATATTTGATTTTTGTTCCATAAACCCTTTTTCAGGTTAAATTATATTTCCTATACAGAGCATCTTGATGGATTGTACCTCCTGATCTACTCTGCCTGTGTTTCCTTTTTTTTTTTAGTGTATCAAGGCCATCTGTATTAGAGATTATAGCCAACCTTCTCTGCCTCATTTCTGCTATGATATTTTTCTGCCATTGGTTGTCTACTTTTCTCCTTCATTCTATGCCTGCCCCATTCATTGAGGCTACTGTTCCTGAAATCCTGGTGTTTTTTTTTTAATCTCTCTAGAATGTTGTTCAGTATTCTCTGTAGAGTTGGATTGGTGGTCATGAATTCCCCCAGTTCCTCTTTGTCATGGAAGCATCTTGTTTCTCCATCAATTTCTAGTGAAAGTTTTGCAGGGTACATCAACCTGGGTTGGAGGTTACTTTTTTCAGGGTTTGGAATACTTCACTCCAAGCTCTTCTTGAGTTGATGGTCTGTGTCGAGAAGTCTGCTGTGATTTTTTTTTTATTTGAAGAGAAAAAAACAGGAAAAAGGTAGAAATATTACAGAATTTAAAGAAGATAAACAGTAAGAAATCACTAGTTGATAAATTACATACTGTTCTTTTAGAAATAATTATTCAAGTTACAAAATTAAAGCACACAAAGTGGACACTCAAGCAGTGAGAGTGCAAACAGATCTGTTCAACAATCAAACAAGAACCTAGAAATATGGTTATCAATCCCACACACCTAAACATACATGCAGCTATATCTTTTATAGTGCTTCCTATTTCCTCTTTTTTTACAATAGCAATTATACATTTTTAAAATTTTATCTAAAGAGAAGAAAAAAAGCAAGACAGAAAAAAGTATAGCAACAATACAGAATTCTAAAAGAAAGAAAGAAAAAGGAAAATGAGAAAAAGCCCCACTAAGAAATCAGTAATTTATAAATTACATACTGTCATCCTGGATGTAGTTGTTCATTACAAAGTTAAAGGGTACATAGTAAATATTCAAACAGTCAGACTACAAACAGTCCTGCTCAAAGATCCCACAAAGATTCAGCAATATGATCATCTATTTTACACACTCAAACATACATGCAGTTATATCCCTTAGAGCCCTTTCTTTTCCTCTCATTTTTACAATAGCAATTACACATTTTGGTTTTTTACACTTGTAGTTCTTATTTACTTTTTACACTAGAGACACAATATGATATTTATAAATATGATTCTTATTTATTTCACTAATGAGGATAGTCTCAAGTTGTCTCCATTTGCCTATGAAGCCCTCAAGATCATCCTTTTTTATAGCTGAGTAATATTCCATTGTATAAAAATGCCACATCTTTTTCATCCACTCTGCAGTTGAGGGGCATCTTGGTTGTTTCCAGGATTTAGCTATCAAAAATTGTGCAGCTATGAACATGGGTGCACATATATCACTGTGATATGAAACTTTCAGTTCTTCAGGGAATACACCCAGGAGGGGAATAGCTGGATTGAATGGGGCCTACAATCCTAGTCTTCTGAGAATTCTCCATATGGATTTCCATAATGGTTGCACCAGTCTACATTCCCTCCAACAGTGGAGCAGTGTTCCTTTTTCCCTGCAGCCTCGCCAACATTTGTTATCAGTTGATTTCTTGATGGCAGCTATTCTTTCCGGGGTAAGGTGGAATCTCAATGCTGTTTTAATTTGCATTTCTTGAATGACCAGTGATGGTGAACATTTCTTCATGTATTTATTTGCCACTTGTATATCTTTCTCTGAGAACTGTGTATAGATCTCAGATGCCCATTTTTGGAGAGGATCTTTGAATTTGGGGGGCTTGATGTTTTTCAATTCTTTATATATTCTGGACACAAGTCCTTTGTCTGAGGGGTTGCTGGTTGAAATTCTTTTCCACTCTGTGGGTTTTGTTTTCACTCTGTTGGTGATTTCCTTTGAAGTGCAGAAACTTTTCAATAATATGAGATCCCATTTGTTGATTCTTTGAAGTGTTTCCCGTGCAGTTTGCATTTTGTTCATGAATTCTCTGCTTACCCCTATGTCTCCAAGACTTCTATCTACCTTGTCTTCCAGTAGATTTAGTGTTTCTGTTTTAATATTGAGGTCTTTGATCCATTTAGACTTTAGTTTCGTGTATGGTGATATGCATGGATCTAGTTTCAGTTTTTGGCATGTAGAGAGCCAATTTTTCCAACACCATTTATTAAAGAGACTATCCTTCTTCCAGTGGACATATTTAGCCCCTTTGTCAAATATCAGGTGGCTGAGTGTCTTTGTAGTTGTGCTTACATCTTCTAATCTGTTCCATTGATCCTCAGGTCTATTTCTTTGCCA
>PVLA01011567.1:0-52029 GCA_004027455.1 Hydrochoerus hydrochaeris | reverse complement strand
CTCCTGAGTAGCTTGGCTGGGCAGGTTGTCTTTGATGATGTGGTGTCTGAGAATTACCGTGCAGGAGCCAGGGAGCCGTACAGATGGATGCAGGAGAGGCATATGTTTCACAAGGCCCTGAGCCTGCAGCTGCTGGGAGGCTGAAGAGTGTTGGAGGCCAGGATGGCTGGGACGCTGATCAGGAAGCTGCTGAGCCCACAGCTCCCAGGGAAAAGGGAGCTTGTGAGCAAGTATTGTATGCAAAAAGTAGGCATCAATGTGCAATAAGTCAGCATTATGTGAATAAAGTACACAAGCTGGTCATGAAATGGACAAAACAGTACTGAGAGAGCATGTGATGGGTCCCAGTTATCACCCAATTGGTTTAAGCAGAGAGAGGCAACTTAAAGAGAGTAATACAGGTGGAGTAAATGGGCAAACACTCTCTGAACAGGGGTGGGTCCGTTACTCACTGGGTTGCTTCTGGGCCCCCATGTACCATCTCACTCTGTGAAGTGTACTCAAAACATGCAGTGAATGTCTATATTTAAAAATCTATCACAGCAAGAGACACATGGTCAAGCATTCCCATGAGAGTCCTCTCCTCGCTGCAAGCACACTCATCCCTTTTTCCCTGCCAGGTTCTGAAGCAGCTCTGGAGTCCTCTTTCCTGAGTTTCTTTATCAGCTACGATAGCAATTACATTGAATGCTGCTGCTGAGTGCCACCCAACAGAAAGACAGGCCCACAACAACATGACGCCGGGTCCCCATCCACTTTATTCCCTGGGTCTGGTGCTGTGTGACTCCTGGCTCTCCCAGGAAGTCAAGGTGACCAGGGAAGGGAGACTTTTTGAATCCATCCAGGACATGAAGACAGCCAGGGCAGTGCAGCTAAAGACCCTCAGGAGAGAGGACTCCAGAGCTGCCCTGGAAAATGGAAAGAATGATAGGACGCACGTGCTGGAAGGAAGAGGGAAATCGGAGGGCAGTTTCTAACCCTGTGTCTTTTACCGTGTAAACTGTGAGACCAAACATTTTCGCTGTATTTTTCCATTGTGCTGCCCAAGTTCTGTGACAGGCAGTGAGGGCAATGCTAACACCTCTCAGCAGAGGGCACTAGAGGGTGAGGCCAAGAGGAGAGGCTTCAGGACTTTCCTGAGCGGGTGGGAGGGCTCGGTGGTCTTGGGACTGTGTCTCTCTGTGCCGTCCCAGTCTTGGCAGCTTGGCCTGTCATGGCCCTCTGACAGCAGGGCAAGAGGCGCCCTGCACTGGAGGCTCCCTACATGGGCCTGCTGCGGCCCTGCATTGCTGCTGCCAGTGGCCCAGGACTCTCAAGCAAAGCACATGGCCCTTGCCAGGCTCCTTCCCTCCAGGCCTGGCTTTCCAGGGCTGAATCCTGTTGGCCCTGGGTTCCCACTACCTTGCCTGCCGCCTGAAGCTTTCTCTCTGCTCCTCACCTGCGCTGGGAGGGGGGCTCCTGCTCCCCAGGGACCATGCTGATGGGGCCTAAGCCAGGGGTGAGGCCTGCCTTCTCCAACAAAGCCGACCCTGTCCAGCTTTTTCTTTTCTTGGGCACCCTGCCTCAGTCTTGGGGTGCCAGAGAATTTCCTCGTGTCTTGTGTCAGCTACTCCTTTGTGATACTTAACCATTCTTTGACTCAGAGTTCCTTGTCCGAGTCAGGTGTGATCTCCATGGTGTCTTCAGATTGGACGCTGACCACTTCAAAGGTTAGATAGGTTGTCAACATCCTGTCATTGAGCTGGGATTTCAATTTTATGGAAGCTGTTTCTGTTGTTGGTATTGTTTTTAATGAAATCAGCATAAAAGCACCCCCCAAATCCCCTCCCACAAAATGGAATATTCTTACTGTAAATGTTGACAAAATAAACAATGTTGTGACACTAAGAGAGACTGGGCATGTGGCTCAGAGCACTGTGCAGCGTGCAGGAGGCTGAGTTCAATTCCTGGTACTGCCGGAAGGGAGGGAGGGAGGAAGGGGGGAAGGAAGGAAGGAAGGAAAGAGAGAGAAAGGGAGAAAGGGAAAGAAAGAAAAAGATAAAAGAGAGGGAGAGAGAGAGAAAGAGAGAGAGAGGGAGAATGGCAGGCAGAAACTGCAGAGGTGAATGTGAAAGTCCTGGACATCAGCTTGCGGAGGCTGCAGTCTCCTTACTCACACTCTCTTTCCAGTGTTGCTGTGAGTGTGAAGGCTTATTGTGGAGGTGATTAGAGACCCCCCTGCAGCTGACCTTAAGCAGGAAGATGATCCATAGAAGGCCTGATTCAGCCAGCGGGAACCCTGAAAGGCAGAACTGGTTGACCCTGAAGAGGAAGGAGTTCTGAGGCTGGTCAGCCACAGCTCTGCCTGAAGTGCTGCCTGCCTCTCTGGTGGGGACCGGTTCCCTTGCAGCCCCTAGCACTGTCTAAGACAGTTCTTTGCAGGGTGTCTCTCTTGACATCTATCTGCTTCTGGCTCTGGTTTGCTCATGGAATCCTGGCAACACATGCCTGTCTTCCCAGAACTCTGGGAGGCTGAGGGAGGAGAATTGAAAATTCAACACCAGCCTGATCAGTTTTACAAGACCCTGTCTCAAAATAAAAAAATAAAAATTATTGTAAAAAATAGAGGGAGGTGTGGCTTGATAGGAAAGCCCTGGACTCAATTGCTTGTACTAAAAGAAAAACAAAGAAGAAAAGGGAACTTTCTTCTAGGTATATAGGAAAAGATGTTATAATGGTGGGGAAATTGTTGGGAAAACTGAATTGCTACCAGTTGTTAGGTCAAAATCAATGCTTAATGGACTCAAAGACAAGTAGAAATATGATAGAAAGAAAATACATGTGATGAGGGATAGTGAAGGCTTTCTAACAAAGCCCAAAGCCATCAAGGAAAGAGTATGAGACATTTGATCACGTACACATGAAAAGTGAGTTCTGAAAGGCAGGAATTCACAAAATGAAGTTGGATGTCAATTGCAATGTTTGCAAGATGATGCCTTATTTTCCTTCTATGTAAAGAGCTCACTTAACTCTAAAAGATAATGAACCAATCATCTAAAAATAGACAACGCCTACAGCTGATCTCTGTATATCCTCCTGCTGGAACCAGGGATGAAAGCATGTTCATGTAAGATATCGTTACATATTAAGCAAAATATTGAGCAAAAAGTTTCACTTTCATTTATTTGATACTGCCCATCTCTAAGGAAATCGTCAAGAATTTCCACGTAATCCTCTCCTCAGAAAATGTCTTTCTCAGATTTCTGTACTGAAGTCTGCTACTGTATTTGAGATCAATGTACATAAAGAAGGACTCAGGGTATGGATGCTTCCCAGCCCAGTTCCCACTTCTCACACAGTGCTTGAAGTTAGTAGGATTGGAACTTTCTAGGCTTTCTCTGGCAAAGTCATCTAGTAAACCATTGGGCCCATTTCCTTCATGCCATCCCAGAATGGGCTGTCCATTTTGGATAGTTGAGAAGTAGGGTAGAAGGTACTGGAAGTTCTGAGTGTCCTTGGGCCACTTGGATAATACAGGAAAAGGAGAATCATGTACCCTGCAGTGACCTGGATTGTGTGTGTGAAAAAGTCAAGTTGATTTTGCCAATAAAGTTTTATTGAAACATCATCATTTTCTGCCATGCGTCCATGGCCACTTAGCGATGACAGAACTGAGTAGTTATGGCAGAGTTCATGTGGCAAAGGAAATATTTGCTACCTGACCTTTACAGAGACTTTTCCCCAACTCCTACCCTAGGTCATGACAAATTGTCTGTAAACTTTTAGATGAAGCAAACAAATTGAATGAATTCAGACCATAAAGTCACCTCATCAACTACTTGGCGAGGACTGTGTGGGGTGAGACAGCCCCCTTTACTACAGCCCAGAAAGAAGAAAATGGACATGTAAGAGGGAAAGGGCATTGTGATTAGGGTGGATTTTCAGGTTTTAGCAAAGCTTAGCTTTGTTTGAAAGAAAGAATTATTTGTGGAGGAAGGGAAGGCAGGCTGCCAAGGAAGGAGAGAGTCCTTTTTTTTATTTTATTTTTTTTAAACAAAGGGTTTCAGAGTGAAAACTGAGTTAGTCTGAGAATTCCTGTGTCCTCTTCTGCCTGACAGGAAGGATAGGGAGGTAGTTTGAGCCTGAGAGGGGGCATCAACTGTACCAGGGCCCTGCTGCTCTGCAAATAAAGGCCTTGAGCTATAAGCAACTCCTGCCAATATCTCTGCATCTCATTTTCCTCATTTAGTAAATTAGAGATTTTTGTTTTGTTTTGTTTTCTGTTTTTTGTACCGGGAATTGAACTCAGGGCCTCACGCTTGCCAGGCAAGCACTGTGCCGCTGAGCTGTATCCCCAGCCCTAAATAAGGGATTTAAAGAGCTGGGTGTGATGTTGCAGGTCTGTCATCCCAGCCAGGAGGATCACAAGTTCAAGAAAGCCTGGGAAACTTAGCAAGTCCCAGTCTCAACTGAAAAAATGGAAAGGTAGGAAGGATTTAGGATAAGCTTAATGGGAAGGCCCTGGGTTCAATCCCCAGGTTTGCTGAGGAAAGGAAAGAGGGACAGGGAGAGAGAGAGAGGGAGAGAGATTTAAATAGTTACTATATCTTTACATGGATTAGTGGGTTAGCAAACCCAGGGATTTCTCCAGAACCATACATCCTAAAATAGTCCCTTAGGGATTCTGTTTCTGTGAGTTTTCAACAAGAACTGAGAAACAAGCCAGGCTATGGTTAAGAATCTGATTGTCATTGACCCATTGCCATTATCATGGACCCATGATAAACCAGAGCCAACTTAGAATCTGTGACATTGCTTCCAGTGCAGTGACTTTGAATTTGGGATCTCCAGCTGGCTTCATAGATCCTGGGTTACTTCTACTTAACCCTGTTACCTGGTGTTTAATTGTAAACGCACGTATGTACATACATCACACACACACACACACACACACACACACCACTAGACTTTCTCTTTTCTGACCTGGTTTCCATATCTATGGGGGAAAATGATGCATTTTAAGCTGTTCTTTCAGAAGCCACTTTAGCCAAACTCATTCCAGTGCCATGGTTCACAAATGTCACAAGCTTCCTCCTTCAGGGGGCATCTGCATTCCCTGCTGACACAGAACTTGGGATGGAGCCAAAAAGGTGACAGTGGGAGCCACTGGTTTCCTGTGCACCTGTGTTAAACAACCTCCAGAAACACACAGCACCCTCCTAGATAAACCAGCAGAATGAGTTCATTCTCTGTGACCATTCTAAGACTTGGCATTGTTTGTTTTGTTTTTTGTTCACTTGTTTGTTTGCTAACTTCTTGATGATTTAAGGAAGTGAGAGGTTTCTAATCTAATTGAGGTTCTGATATCAAGGGGTTTGAAACAGCCCAAAAAAATCCCTTGCTGTTCTCAATCAGCTTGCAATGAGCTGGCAGGTGCCTGCTCTCCCAGTGGGATTAACTTGTGTTTCCTTGAGCAGATTGTCATGCGTTTTAGTAAGTAGAGGTTGGAGGCACCCAGGATTCCAGGGAACAGTGTATGGGTTCGGAACCATGTGAGAAAAGTGGCTGGAACGTCAGACGTGTGTAGCTCTGTCCCACCTGGGATGACTATCTTAATTTTTAGTGAGCTTCTTGGATCCTTTTTTCTGTTCCCTCTCCCTGACCTCTTGCTTTCTGGCTAACGCAGTTACCCTGAGAAACAACAGTTGAGAAGCTGCAACTGTGTTGAATGCATTGATTTGGTTGTAATGGTGAGATGATTCCATAAGTCAAGTCCATGCCAAAAGGTTGTCTGAATGTGCAAGATGTGGTTAAAATATTTGGTGACTGCTTAAATTTGAAAAATATGTTATAGCAGAAGACACATTGCCGTGAATTTCCTTTAAAATGCTTCCCCTTGCTTCGGGCACATTGCTCCCAACATCCTTGCCCCTCTCTGCAGCAGCTCTGAAGTCCTCTTTCCTAGGTGTCTTTACAAGGTTGTGACCGCTACCAACCGGAAAGATAGACTGGTAAAAACAAGATGCTTAGTCACTGGGTCTGGCACTGTGTGATTTCCGGCTCTTTCCCAAAGTCAAAATGACCATGAAATGGAAAGATTTTACATCAATTCAGGGCATCGAGGCAGTCAGGATAGCACAGCTAACGACCCTCAGGAAAGAGGACTCCAGAGCTGCTGCAGAGGGTGGTAGGGATGATAGAATGAGTGCATTGAATCAAAAGGGGAGGACTTTAGAGAAGACTTGGCAATGTCTCTTTTACTATAATAAAAAAATTTTGAAGACTTTAAATATTCGTATTTTCTTAACTTTAACTTATATGCTCAGAAACCATCTTAGTCCACATTTTCTGGTACCTCAGCAGATTTTACTAAGATGATTACACTACTCTGTTAGCCCTGCCATTTCCCAGGGCCCTGGCTTTGGGAAAAAGCAATGCAGCTCCATGCTGATGCTCTCAGTCCTAAGAATCAGTGCTGAGATGGAGCAACTGGGGAGGATCTGTCCAACAGGTAAGCTTGCTTTCCTGCCCAGCCTTCTCGCCTGTAGCCCAGGGAGTCACAGCACACCAAGCCAGGAAATGGGATCATTTGCTCTGTGCAGTGACCTAGACTGCGATCCGCAGGCAGAAGTGTAAGGCGTGTTTCCTGCCCTCAGCACTTCCTGGATTAGTGGAGACACAGAGATGTCGACATATCAGTAAAACGCATTGTCATAAATGCTCTGCTTGACAGGGTGTTTTTCTTGGGCTAAGAAAAGGACCTGTCATCCTTTGGAGTCTTCCTCCAACCTCAGATCCCACAGAGGAGTCCACCTCAGACTGCTTTGCCCACAGCTTTGTATACACACAAGATATTTTTTTCTGCTGAAAGTAAGTAATGGAAAAAGAGCATACCTACTCCCCAGTTTTCTCTGTAGCATTGTTATTTGCACCTAAAATGTACATTAATATTGGAGGAGCCCCGAGAGGTGTCTTGTCCACATTTATCTTATAAACAGAATCAGAGACTTTCCAACAGAGGCGGTGGTTTTACTCAGGGGGCCAGTGTGAGTATTTGAGCTGGAATCTGGGGTCCCACAGCCTAGCTGCACTTCTCTTTACATATTAGTAGTAAATGGCAAGATTATGCCTGGGAAGGTGGAAGTCGGGGTCCAAATTTTGGCTCCTCTGGGGTTTGGCTTCATGTGACTTAAAACTTCGGTATTTCATCATCTTTATGTCTTTGTTGAATAAACAGAGATATTAATTCTTTGCTCCTAGCGTTGCTTTGAGGGTTAGACAAAGCACCATTTGAGGAAGCACCTGGCTGGCGTCAGGTGCCTGCGGAGCCTTAGTTTCTTTCCTCTTGTAACAGAACTTGTGTGTTTATCGATGCTTGGAAAGAGGAGAGGGGCCAGAATGTGCTCAGCCTGCTCCTGACAGTGCAGCTGGCCCAGCGCCGGAGTGCAGAGGTATACACAGGTGAGTGCCTGCAGGCGTCGACCCTGACTGGATACTGAGCATTAAAGCCAGAGAGCAATGGGTTCTTTCTTTCCTGGGAACACAAACTCACCGGCTAGGACACTGTGGGCAAGCGAAGGTGAGTTGTGAAACCCACAGGTGGCCCAGAGAATTTGCGATGACCACAGTCAAAGTCAAGCTGTTTTCCTCTGGGCTATACCCACCGCCAGGCTTGCGGGGACAGCAGCCAAGTCAAGCAGGGCTGCGCACACCATGAGCTGCTGTCGCCCCAGGCTCTCCCAGGCTGGCTCTAGCAGGCTCCGTGGGTCACCGGGAGGCCCTGCACCTGTACGGCTATTATGTGCCTGCTGAGAGAAACCAGCCCCTCTACTCTCAAAAAAGCTCCTGGGTTTGCACTTCTTTAAAGCATAGAACACTCTTGGAGCACACAGAGCTCTCCCCGAGTGCATCTTGTCAAGGCCTTGCCAAAGCCCAAACATTTGCTTTGGCGCAGGTTCATCCAAACACGGGGGCGCATCGCTGTCCTGGGCTGATGGGCCTACCAAGGGCCCCAAAAGTCGAAATTCAGTGAGATCATAAAAATTGCCAGGTAGACAGTTGAACCTGAAGATTAAAATCAGAGGGCGATTGATTAGATCTGAGAAGTCAGAAAAAGGCAGACTCATTGCTCAGAGTCCTAGGATTCCCACAACACTTGAATATCAGCTTTCTTTATTGTGCAGCAGTGGAGGGCCGACTGCGGGGTGTCTTCCTGCGAATCCCGACGGCGGCCGATTCTTACCATTCTACTCGTGTGCGCACCGAGGCTCACAGAGGGCAGGTGACTTAGCAAAAGATCAGAGTGGATGCGCAAAGCCAGAATTTAAATCAGGGATGGTTTAATTAAACAAAAACAAGCTCAAACTGCTCTTGCTATGCTGGGCTAGGAAACCGCAGTAAGTAGAAAAGAAGTTAAATACCCTCGTGAGATAGGAGGCTTAACAAAATTAACTGACCCGTGGATTTGCCCTTTGGAAGTCTGCAAATAAGGCACAAGTTCAGGGTTCATTTCCCTGTGCCCCATGCAGCCTCCTGTGGACTGCACGCTGTCCAGAGTAGATTGTTTTCCGGGGCTCTTCCTGGCGCCCTCTCCTTCCTGTTCCTTCTGCATGCGATGCTCTTCTCCTTTCTGCTGAAATCCTCACTGCCACTAATCACGCTGCCTTCAGGAAAGAACGCTGAACTCTCCCACGTCACACAAAAAACTAGATACTGGGTTTTATAGGTGCTGGTTGAAGGGAAGGTTTATATGTCTCACCTCTAAAGATTCTTATTCTCTAGGTCTGGAAATATCACTTTTATTAAATGTTAAGAGGATTCTGATGCAGTAGGCCCTGGGGAGCAGGACTAAATTTATGCATTTTCTCTCTTCAGAAACTTTTAGAGATCTTATTGTCCCTGCACTAGTAACTGAGGCTTAGTTTCACTCCATGTGGTGCCTGTCCTCTTGTCACTTTGCATGTGTGTATTTGCTTGTGTGTTTGTATATATATAGATATTTTCTTTTCATTTTAAAGAGAATAAAAAAACCCAATAAAAATGTTACAGAATTTCAAAACAAGATGATAGAAGATTAACAATGGTTATTATATTGCATATTGTTGTCTTCAAAATAATTGCTCAGATTATCAGATATAGGTATGCAAATTTGATCAAACAAAATAAGCACTAACTGTTCCTTTCAATGAACTAACAGAAAAGGTAGTACAATTATCTTAGCTATCTTGTGTGTGTGTGTATATATATATATTTTTTTTTTCTTCCTTTTCTTGTCCTTTCCCCCATTCTAGTTGTTCTTTCTATTCAAGCAGTTTCTTTCTTTTTCACAATATCTGTTGTACTTTTTGGGTCTTATTTACTCTAAGTTTTTTACACTAAAAATGTTTTTTACACTAAGGTGACAATATGGTGTTTACCCATGCAAGTCTGATTTCTTTCATTTGTGAGTATGGTCGCTAGTTGCATCTGTTTACCTATGAAATCCTCACATTTATCTTTCTTTATAGCTGAGTAGTACTCCATCATAAAAAAACCACATCTTTTTAACCCATTTCTCAGTTGATGGGCATTTGGGTTGTTTCCAAGATTTGACTATTACAAATTGTGCTGCTATAAACATGGGTGCACGTATATCATTGTGGTATGATATTTTCAGTTCTTCTGGAAAAATACCCAGAAGGGGAACAGCTGGGTCTAATGGGACCTCCAAACCTAGTTTTTTGAGGAATCTCTACACTGATTTCCATGGTAGTTGCACCAGTCTACACTCCCGTCAAGTGTGGAGAAGGGATTTTTTTTTCTCCGCAACCCTACCAGCATTTGTTATTGGATAATTTTTTAAATGATAGCCATTCTTCGTGGGGTTAGATGGAATTGTTGTTTTAATTTGCATCTCTTGAATGACCAGTGATGTTGAAAATTTCTTCATGTGTTTGTTTGCCATTTGTAGTTATTCATCTGAGAAGTGTGTATTCATTTCAGATGCCCATTTTTGGACTGGGTCTTTGAATTTGGGATGCCTGATTTTTTAAAGTTCTTTATATGTTCTAGATAGAGGTTCTTTGATTGAAGGACAGTTGGATAATTTTTTTCCCAGTTCATGTGATTTCTTTTCACTACGTTGGTAATTTCTTTTGAAGTGCAAAAACTTTTTAATAAGGTAAGATCCCTGTTGTTGATATTTCAAAGTATTCCCTATGCAGTTTGGTTTTTGTTCATGAACTCTGTCTACCCCTATGTCTTCAAAGTTTCTACCTACTTTCTCTTGCACTAGGCTTAGTGTTTCTGTCTTAATATTTAGATCTTTGATCCATTTCGACTTTAGTTTAGTACAAGGTGATAGGCATGGCTCTCATTTTAGTCTTCAGCATGTGGAAAGCCACTTTTTTTTTCCCCAGCACTAGTTATTAAGGAGGCTATCTTTCTTCCAGTGAACATGTTTGGCCCCTTTGTCAAAGATAAGGTGGCTGAATGTGTTTGTAGCTGTGTCTGCATCTTCTGAACTGTCCCATTGATCCTTAGGTCTACTTTTTTTTTGTCATAGTAGCTTTGTTGCATGATTTAAATTCAGGGATAGTGATGCTTCCTGCCTTGCCCGTGTTGCCCAGAACCATCTTTGCTGTTCTAGGTCTCTTCTGGTTCCAGATGAATTTTAGGAATATTTTCTCTAGATCTGTGAGGTATGCTAATGATATTTTGATGTATTTTCCTCTTCAAAATTTTTCCCTTTTAATAGCTATTATATACAAATTAAACCTATGTATGTGCTATCATACTGGTATACATTGTATGAAGTTTAAATCAGATGTAGCATATCTATTTCCCCAACCATTCATCATTTCTTTATGGTAAAAATATTCACAATTTATTTTCTCTAGTTTTTTTGAATACATATTGTATAATGGGCACCCACAGACACTTTATTTTGTAATAACACACCTAAACTTCTTACTGCTTATTTATTCTAGTGTCAGAGACTTAACAAATGTTTATTGGATTACCTAACTACCACGCTTTTCATTAAAAAGAGACAGAAAACAGAGACAGTGGAAAGGCTCCAGGGGGGTCTCCACCCTTTCTCTTACTACCACCTGACTTTTGCAACTAAGTTTTCTATCCTGATGGCTTAGGTATCAGTAGACACAGAGACGGGACATTAAGGGTTGTCTGAGTCGTAACAGGATGAAATGAAGAGTTAGATCTCCTCTTGGTTATTCATCAATAGTCTGGCATACATTAATATACATCTTGGTTACTTTTCTCCCACTGCTGAGACAAAATACTTGACACTCAAATTTAAAGGAGGAAAGGCTTATTTAGCTCACAGTTTGTGGAAATTTCAGTCCACAATCTGCTGTGTCCAAGGCAGGGTGGCTCATGGCAAAAGGGCAACAGTTCATGGTGACAGAAGACAGCAAAGCAGCAGTAGCAAAAGGAGGAGTGAGAGCAAAGACTCTTTCAGTCCCTTACATTGTCTGCAGGCTCCCCACCCTAGGAGGGGTGTGGCACTCCCACCCGTAATCCCAGTGCTGGACCAGGAATCTTCCACAAACTCTAGAAGCCCCCCCACCATGACTGCATGAGGCTTTGGGAGGACATCCAGACACAAACCATCACAATCTACAATAAGACAAACCATGTTTCCCTCCAGCCTCTTGAAACCTATATGCATCTAAACTTCCTAAACTCAGAGTTAATAGGGGAATCAAGGGCTCAGCTGAGTAAGATTCAGGGGACTCACACATTCTAGGTACTGAAATCTAATGGTCTTTGGAAAGGTGAACCTAAGTTAACAAAACAACTTCCTGTGCTCTCATCTGTTTTACCTGTAGACTGAATCTATGATATTTTTGCTTGTTGTATTCATTGATTTCAGGGTTAGTCACTTGTCATACCCCATCCAGAGGCTGGGACATCTTCCCCTTTTTGCTGAAACAGCTAGTTGATTCCCCCTTAATCTCCTTCTACTCTCTTTCATCTTTATTCTAAAATGCTGTTAATTTACAAACATAGAGGACAAGTCGAATCGTATTTCTATCTCATAAGAAAATTCCACAAGAAGGGGTTGAATGAGGGTATGATTGAGAATTCATTTGTATTCAAGGAGCCAAGCTGTGCATGACCATGGCTGGGAGGACCATAAGCATAACTTATTTAGCTAATGCTAACGTTTCCACATTCCATATTTTTTACGCACTAAACAAAATGGCCATTTTTTTTTCTTTGTTGAACAACCGTCTCATTGGATATTATCAATCCCTAAGGAAGAGCTGGGAACACTGATTTGCACACGTGGGTATTTACAGCTCTCAGTGTTTACTCTCAGATTCACCCAGATATGCAGGCTGATGCCACAACTCAATAAATCCTTAATCTTCTACTCATTAAACAAAAGCAAACAAACAGAACTCCACACCTGTTATATGCCAGGCACTGGGCTGAGTGTGGGAAATGTGACCTTTGCTCTTAAAGAACTCAGTCTACTGGGCCTAACCAAAGTAAAAATGGCCAATTTGATAAATCCAGGAAGTCACTCCGAAAGGACTGTTAATAAGAGGCCTGGAGTGAAGACCCTGAGTGCAGACAAGCTGGGCTTATGGACCTTGAACTGAGTACATAGCTCATGCATTCCTTCATTCAGCTCATTCATTCATATAATAAAAGTTAACATGCCTTTCCCACACCCCTGATGTTATCATCAGTAATTATGTGCATATTTAATTAATGCAAGGCAATCAAGAGGTGTCTTTTTCCTCACCTTTGCAATAACTGAGACTCAAAGTCAGCTATTGCACAAGGATCTAGCGACTGAAGGCAAAGGGAAGCCAGCTCAAGTGAGTTTTAAAAATAAGGTTATTTATTACCTCCTATCCCTATTTTCAAAGCTGGGAAAAACTTAGAGTTGCTTGATTGTGTTTTCAGAGATTATCAGTAAGGCTCGGCCCTTCCCAGCTCTGCTCTGCTGCCCATGTCACCAGTGGCAACATCACTCCTGTCTGCACACGGTGCCAGCCATAGACCTGGCTCTGTCCACGTGTCCCCATGCACGGGAAGAGGGAAAGGAAAGAGAGACACTCTGGCCTTTTGAGAGGACTCCGGTAACCTCTTCTTCACAATTCATGATCTGTGTTTTGTCCTATGCCCATTATGAATCTGTGCAAAGATGATGGCGTCACTTCTAGATTATGGAGTCTCCTAACTTGCTCAGAGCCCCTTTCTCTGTGCAGCGTCAAAAACCAAACCAAACCAAACCAAAACCAAACCAAACATCAGGAGAGAAGGGAGAAACCATCACACTGGCCTCCTTAAAGTTAGAAGAAATCACCCTGTCTCAGAGGTGCCATGGGTCCAGACTTGGGAAGTGACTCCTGTCATATCTAAAGGGAAAAAGAAACAGCTTAGAAGTGGGAAGAAAAAGCACAGTTTCAGACTCAGGAAAAAAGAATGTGGAAGGAAACGAGGAAGGAGAATGTGAAGATGTCTGGAGCCAGGAGGACTGAAGTGAACTCACTGAGGCCTAGCTCAGATAATCACACCTTTCAGGGTAGGGAATCAGCAGAGGGAGAGCGAGCTGAGAACCCCATAAATGAGATGAGATTAAAGCAGACTGCACATGAATGCAATATGCAATGGAAAAGCAGCAGAGAAAATGAATGAACTAAAAAACTGACTCGTTGGAAAGGTTAATAAAACTAGCAAAATTTAACCAAATTGATCAAAAATGAGACAGAAAACTTGAGTTCCTAACCTAGAAAGGAAAGAAATGACTTCATTACTAAACTCACAAAATGAAAATGTATAATGAGAATATGACAAACAACTCTATGGTAACAGACAGCTTACATGAAATGGACAGATTCCTAGAAAGGAGTAAACAACTCAAACTAAAGATGAAGTAGAACATCTAATGAAGTAAAAAAGGGAATACACTGAATTAGTAAAACAAGCAAATGAAAGTTTCCCACAGAGAAAAGTCCAAGCCCAGATAATTCTACTAATGAGTTATCTCAAATAAACAAAATTTGTTACCATTTTTTCACAAACTCTCCCAAAAATACAGGAAAGGAGGCAACACTCCCATTATATGAGGCGAGACTTATTCTATTAAAAAAACTGAAGAAAGATATCACAAGAGAACAATGCAGAATAAAATATTAGTATATGAATCTAGAAACATATGTAAACATATACCACAATGTAGGATTTATTCCTTAGGTATAAAGTCTGTTGGACATTTAAAAATCAATTAGTGTAGAACAAGATGTTAACAGAAGGAAAATCATATGATTATCTTAATACATAAAATATATCATTTGAGTAATTGCAATAGTATGATAAAAATATTCAACAGCTTTGGAATATAAAGAAGCATCCTTAGCCTCCTAAAGGACATGATTGGACAACCCCTGGTTAATGCCATATACAGTTGTGAAAGAATAAATGCTTTCTTTTTTTTAAAAAAGAAAAAAAATATGTAAAGGGTAGAGATAATACAGAATTTCAAAAAAAGATAAACAGTAAGAAATCACTAGTTGATAAATTACATATTGTTCTCTTAGAAATAGTTGTTCAAGTTACAAAATTAAAGCATACAAAGTAGATATTCAAACAGTGAGACTGTAAACAGCTATGCTTGCATGAGTCTTTACATGTATTTCTATCCTTTCTGTATTAGAGGGAAAATAAAACATAGCAAGACAAAACAAAACAAATTCCTATAAAAACATGAAACCTAAAAGTCATATAAAACCACAGTACAAGGTGATCTACAATGGTTACTGTGTTGTCTCTCATTATCTTCAATAGAATTGTCTATATCATCAGGCATAATTGAATATAGCAGTACATAACAATATTAGTAAAAATAAAACATTGTAGAAAGTATAAAACTTCAAAGGCAGGTAATAATCAAACCAGAGTGGATATTCTAGTGAATCTTGTCATCTTCAGTGTATTTGCCTATACTCTCAGACTTGATACTATCAATTGTAACAGATCTGAATAAAATCTATCAATACAAAACAGTGATCTAACAAACCAGATTTGATTATGATCAGTCATGGTAAAACAGTGTAGGTTATACAGAGCTTTAGATTAGTGAATAGGAAATTAAGGATGATTATCATACTATATCCTGCTATTTTCGGGATAACTGTCTGTGCCCTCAAGTCTAGTACAAGTAGAATGACTGGAACAGAATATAATACATTTAAGCAGAGTGGTGTGAGTAATGTGGGTTTTAAATCCTGGTACACTATTAGCAATATAGTGTATCAAGGCCATCTATGTTACAGATTCTAGCCATCCTTCTCTGCCTCATTTCTGCTATGCTATTTTTCTGCCTTTGTCTGTCTACATTTCTCTTTCATTCTACTACCTGCCCCATTCGTTGAGGCCTTTCTGCCACTGTTCCTAACATCCTGGTATTTTTTTTCTCTCTCTCTAGAATGTCCTTCAGTATTCCCTGTAGGGTTGGATTGGTGTTCACAAATTCCCCCAGTTCCTCTTTGTCATGGAAGCATCTTGTTTCTCCATTAATTTCTAGTGACAGTTTTGGAGAGTGCATCAATCTGGGCTGGAGGTTATTTTCTTTCAAGGCTTGGAATACTTTGCTCCAAGCTCTTCTTGAGCTGATGTTCTATGTCAAGAAGTCTGCTGTGATCTTGATGGGCTTTCCTTTATAGGTAATCTGTTTCTTTTCTTTGATGGCTTTTAATATTCTATTTTTATATTGAATTTCTGGTATCTTGATTATTATAAGTCTGGGTGTAGCTCTGTTTTGGTTGTAGGTGGCTGAGTTCTGCATGCCTCACATAACTGAATGTCATTTTCTTTTCCCATGCTTGGGAAGTTTTCCTTAATTATTTCCGTGAATAGCCTTTGTAATTCACCTGTTTGTATTCCTGCTTCTTTGTTCACATTTTTTATTCTTAAATTATAGATTGTCTTGTCGTTTCCTAGCGTTTGTATTGTTATTGTCTATTTCCTTGTTATTTTTAAGAGATCTTTCCTTTCATGATCACACATTGAAAACTTGTCTTCAAGTTTAGTCTATCCTTAGTTTCTTTTAAGGAGTTTTTCCAGCTTTCAATGGAGTTTTTAATTTCCTGTTAATCTCTTTGAATCTGCTTCATGTATTCTATATTTTCTTTATATTCTTTATGGAATGTTTCTCTCCTTTTTTTGTGTTCCTCCCTTCTTCCATCTGTGAAATGTTTAGCATTTATTTTATTAATCTACTCATACCTTGCTTTACCTGATTTAATATTTCAGTTCTGAGCTCGTCTACAAGGTCCTGAAGATATCTCTTAATGTCCACTGAAGCCATGTCTGATGTTGCTTGTTTGCCACCCTCAGTCTCCCTTGTTTTTTCCTCTCCTGGATCAGTGCTCTCAGGGTTCTGGGATGGGGGCCTCTTCCTGCCTTTTTTTTCCTGTCATGGTCCCAGCCTCCTCCACACAGGTGTGCAGTGGAGGTCCTATCCCCCTTCCCTGTCAGCCATGGTTCCTCCAAAGCCACAAGACCTCTTCCCTCTCCTGCCTGCTCTTGTCACTGAGGTGTAAGCAGGGGATGCTTATACCTGCCCCTCCCCACTGGGCCAGCCAAACTTAAAGGGCCTTCACCAGGTTAGTGTGTGCTAGGTGCAGGGAATCTATTTGGGATGGCTCATTGGTTCCTGGCCAGGAGCACAACCCAGTCCAAACAAATCCCACAAATCTGCTCTGGGGAGGGAGCAAGCAACTGAAGTCACTGTTGCTCCCAATTCTGGCTCCTCCTGCCTGATTCCAATATGTTTCCCATTTGGTTGGGGGATCTCATTCCCAGCACTGGCCGTGGATTAATGAAAGTCCCTTCACTGGCTCTGCTCTCAGTTGGGCTCACCAACTCCTGACTTCAGCATGGCTGTGGCTTTTGTGAGTGGCAGAGGGAATGAGTTTGAGTGGCTTTGCTGGCCAGCATGAATTCAGGCCAGTGAGAACTTGGTGGGTCCCAGTGGAAAGTGCCATGTTTGGTAATTTTAGCTGTTCCAATTGTAGCCCTGAGACTGCATGTTTGATGAGCTTTTTCAAGTTTTAATTTCTTCCTGTGTCAAGAGGATCCATCTCCTTCTGTCTGGATCTCTCCAGGATGTTTTATTCTAGCATATGAGTTGTTTCTCCCAGGATGCTTTGTATTTTGTTGCTCACTGATTGGCCATCTTTAGCTCCTCCTTGAATAAATGCTTTCATGTTAAGGAGTAAAACAAAAATACTGACTTTCTCCTCTGTCCACTATCATATATTTTAATTGGGTTCTACATAAGGTAAGTCAGTGGGAAAAACAAAAAAAAAGCAGACACACAGATTGGAAAGAAAAAAGTACAGCTATATCTATTATGAAATTAAAATTATGTAAATAAAAATCATAAAGAATTTCCTACAAATATATTAATAGACCAATAAGTTCAGCATACTTGAGGATGTAAGGTCAATATTCAGACCTCAGTTGAATTGTATAGTAGTAATGCACATAATGAAAACAATATTAAAGCAATAACATTTAAAATAGCATCATGAAGAATACAATATATAAGAATGAATTTATCAGAAGAAACATACATCTTGTGCTTTACTGCTATAAAATATCAATGAAAGAAACTGAGGGTTTAATAAATAGAAGATATACCATGTTTATGGATCAAGAAACTTAATATAGTTAATATTGCAAGAGTCCTACAATTGATCTTATTATAATTCAGTCCTTTCAAAATCACAGCTGCCATTTTTCCAAAAATGGACAAGCTCATCCTAAAATAAATACATAAATGCTCAAAACCCAGAATTGCCAGAATGATCTTGAAAAAGAAGAGCAAACCAAATGATTAATACTTAGTGATTTTAAAACTTACTATAAAGATAGTTTGAGGCAGTGTGGTACTGACATATGATAGTTATAGAATAAGAGGAATAGAATTGAGAGTCAAGCAATAAATCCACACATTTATGATCAATTGATTTTTCACAAGATGCCGAGTCCATTCAATGGGGGAAGAATAACTTCTTCAAAAAATAGTATTGGGAAGATCAGATATCTACATGTGAATGAATGGCTGTGGAAACCTACCTCACACGAAACAAAAATGTTACTTCAACATGGATCTCAGTAAGAGCTAAAACTATAAAACCCTAGAAGAAAACATGGCTAAATCTTACCGAATTTTAATTAAAGAATGACTTCCTAAATATAATGCCCACAGCACGTGTGGTATAAGATGAAATACATCAATCAGACTACATCCAAAATAAACGTTCATACTAAAATGATGTACAAGAAAATGGGAAAACAATTCACAGGAGAGAGCATGTAATCGATAAGGGACTTATATCCAGAGTCTAGAAGGAGCTTTTGCAACTGCATATTAAAAGCTCAAAGAACTCAACCTGAAAGTAGACTGAGGGTCTTAACAGTTATTCATCCAAGAGGAAATACAAATGAGGACTAAACATATGATATGGTGTTCAACATCATTAGTCACCAGAAGAACTCAGTTCAAATCCACAATGAGAGAACATATTTTACACTCACTAGAATGACTACAATTAGAAAGACAGCCAATAACAAGTGTTGGTGATGGTGTGGAGCAATCAGACTTCTTAGACCTTGCTGGTGTGAATGAAATATGATTTATCCATTTTTTAAAAAAAAGTCTGTTGGTTCCTCAAAACATTGGTCATGAAGTCCCCTTGTATACTGGTAATCCTATTTGTTGGTATATACTTAAGTGAAATGGAAATCGCACCCTCTAAATCTTAGAGTGACTCATAAGGTATATCAGTTGTACCTTAATAAAGCTGTATAAAAAGCTGCTTACAAAAGATTAATTTTGGTTTATTTTGTACATTAAATATTATGCAGACATGGAAAAGAACAGACTGATACATGGCCTGGGGAAGCAATCTATAAAAATGGCGTTAAACTAAAGAAGCCAGACACAGAGGACACTATATGATTCCCCTGGCATAAGCAGACTGATCCATGGGGATGGAAGTCAGGACAGAGGGTTCCTTAGGAAGGCAGAAGGAGCCCCAGGACAGGCTGACCCCCTTAGCTGTCTCTTTTCATGATCTTGGCATGGGGTATGTTCAGGTTGTAAACTTAACTGAGTCACACTGCATATTCTATAGACTTTTTCCCAATGTATGTTACCATTCAACAAAGAACATTTGAAAGCACTCTCTCTGTCATCTCTTTTTATTGCATACCCTTGTTCTGAGATATGGTAGAGAAGCAGCCAAGTGTACAAGATTTTCAGCTTGGCAACACATTCTTTGTTGATTCAGCATAATATTTAAGAACCACATGCAGAAAACAGCCCAGATTGCTGGATCAAGCAAGTGGACTGAACATTGTAACTACTTTTCCTTCCCCAACTACCCATTGAATTGGCAGAAAATACATAACTTTGCTTAAACATAAGGAAGAGAGCCAGCCACGAACCAGATATCCCGAGACACATCTTGGGAGATGGAACATGGATTGGACTGGATTGATGGAAAGAAGATAGAGAGATCACATCTCACCGTAGCATGAAGGCACCCTTTCCCAAAGTGAGAGAACACCCAGGGCAGAGGGGCAGTGATTTAGGAAAGAACAAAGGGCCACCTTCAGGGCAGCCGAATTCACCCTCCACCTCCCATGGAATTCAGAACACAGTTGCCCTTTGTTGGGAACCATTGGACTAAGAGGAGCTGCTAAAGGCTGAGGCCTTGGCAAGCTCAGAACTGAGGAAAAGAATAGACTGGTACGTGGCACGTGGCCACAACAGTGGGGACGGCACACACAGCGACCTGCACTGAGGCTCAGGCACTGTTCTCAGGCTCAAGTATCCCAAGTAGGATGCAGGTTACCCAGAAACCACAGGTGTTTCAAGCCTGAAACACCTCCACCAAGGAAGGAGGCTCAGCCTACAGGGCTGGGAAACAAGCCTCCTTGGTCACTACCCTGTCAATTCACCCAGAGATAACTTATAGTCTTCCCAGGGTACCCAGCCCTGAGTCCCCCTCCTATAAGGTGTGATCGAGTCACTGTCCACATTTTAAAAGTTTATTGCAGAAAGAACACATTGCTACGCATATCCCTCAAAATCCTCTCTTGTTTCCGAAACATTGAGCCCATCCTTTTTTTCCATTTGCTGCAGCAGTTCTGGAAGTCCTTTCCCCCGAGGGTCTTTAGTTGACCTATTCTGGCTGTCTTGATGCCCTGAATCAACTCGAAATGTTTCCCTTTCCTGGTTATTTTGACTTTTGGGAAGAATCAGAAGTCGCACACTGCCAGAGTCATCCAGTAAATAAGATGCACGAGGACATCGCATCCTGCTGTTATCAGCCTGCCTTTCTGAGCAGCAGCACTCAACGCATTCGTGATCATTCCCAGTACAGATACACAGGAAAGAGGAATTCCAGGTCTGCTCCAGAAAGGGGCAAGAACATGGGAGAAGTGTGTTCAAAGGCAGGGATAGGGATCTAAGGAAGATGAATAGCAGTGTGCCTTTTACTGTAATAAGTTGTAATTTAGACATTTCCCTTATCTTTTGATCACACCTTGTGTTTGCCCACTTTCCTGTTTGCTCAAATTACATGGGCCTCCCTGGAAGACCTTCTAAGGATCCAGGTATTTCTTTTCCCCAAGGCAACAATTCCTTGGCTCCCCTTGTAAACCACACACAGATTTCTCTTTACATCGGGCGGGCAGTGGGTCAGAGGAGGAGCATGCGGAACTCCTGGGGACTTGCGAGAGGCAGGATCCCCTTGGTTGCAGGCAAGGTAGCTGCCAGAGCATATAGGTTGAGGGACACCCCAAATCCTTTCACTGCCTTTATGACTAACATTTAGACCCACTCTGAGAGCTGCTGCTTCTCACCCCATGGGTTGGGGCAGCCCAGTCCTGGGCACTCTTAGGCTACCCTGTTCCTTCTGAGTTAGAGAGTTACTTTCACAAGCCCTCCAGATGACTCAGCTGCAATACACACTTAATTAATTTGCTAACACTTTCTCACCATGCAGGGCCCAGACACTTCACTACCTTGCTACAGAATCCTGTAGACTTGCCTCAATTCTTGGGCCGAAAAACGAATTCACTTCCGGTATTAGCTAGGTTTTTGTGGAAGAACAAAACTAACAGGTATGCCTATGGAGAGATGGCTCAGTGAGAAGGAACTGGTCCCTGTGATGAGGAAGCTGGCAGGTGTCAGGTCCTGTAGGAAAGAGGGCCAGTTAGAGACCCCCAAGGGAGTCAGGCAGGCAGGTCCAGTCTGAAGACCTCAAGCTCCAGACCCAGGAGAAGCCCACCTCCCCACAGGAACTACGTGCTGAGAGTTAATGTCTCACTGCCAAGGTCTTCACGCAGCCGGCCCAGGGCCGTGACTCAGCTCTTTGGAGACATCGACTGGCGAGCGCGAGGCCTGGCCCTGCTTTCGCACTCTGACGTCTTCCTCCCAGAGGCTCAATTCGCACTCGCATAGCACAGAGACCATCCAGCCCGTCCACCTCTCCAATGGTCCCCACCACCGAAGATGAAGCTCCGGGACCCTGCTGCTCATCTGTCCTCGCAGACTTTGGGGGGACATTCCAGATCTAATCCAGAGTGAGCGGTAACTGACAGATCACCCCATCTGGAGCATGAAGCCTGCCTCTTGGTCCCTGTGTTCCCCTCCGATGAATGACCTCCGCGTTCTTTGCTGTATGGGGATAGCGCCCCAATGTCCCTGGCACCGGCTGACTCCTGAGAAGTGCCCGGACACACCAACAGTCATCAGCCATCCCCTGCCGTGGCCAGCTCCCCCCTTGGAATGGCATCTCCCTTTCTTTCCTACATTCTTGTTGCCTCCCGTGTCTCTCTTTTTTTTTTTTTCTCACCACCAGGGTAGCTCTTTCCCTGGCTTCTGCTTCAGAATCACCGTAGCACCTGTTTAAACACAGGCCACACCCTGGCAAGTGCCTGGCTCGGCAGAAACCCCACATTTCTAACCCAGGCCCCACTCACAAAGCTCTGCTGTCTGGGACCCAGGGTAAAGGAGACAGAAGCACCGGTGACCGCAGATGTACATTCCCAGGCCCACACCTGAAAAGTCAGCGGTGTAGACAGCAGAGGATAAGAACTGAGCTGCTGCCAGGTGAAACCCCAGAGCCAGCCACACCCTGGCCGGCAGCGCAGGTCTGCGTCACAGTCCAGGCCACCTGTGGGAAAGGCGTTCTCGCTGGCATCACTGAAACCGAAACCAGCGTCAGAGCCTGCATGAGGAACGGGCCCCATCCATTTCCTCTGCAGCAGGGCAGCTGTTGGGCTTGGGCCGGACACTGGGAGAATGTCCACAGTCAGGAGCCGACGGGGTTCATGATGGCTGGGCAAGGAGGCATTTGTGTATTCGGTGACCTCCTCCATTGAAAAGCTCTCGCTGGATGCTACTGACATGCTTGTCCCCATGCAAGGAGTTGGGAAGGTCTTAGAACAGGACTCCAAATACATAAATCACTGTGGTCACCTCTCTGTACCCCTAAGGGCTGCATGCAGCCACCCAACCAAGGAGGCCAAAAGCAGCTGAAAGAACTGGAGATACACAGACTTTCCTAAATTACTACTAATAGTAACTACTTAACAGAAGTCCATTGTCCTGGGTACTGTAAGTCATCCAGAGCTGACTTCAGTTATGCAGGTGGACTTGCTTAGTTCTGTCTGTGCAGTGCTACCCCACTTTTCACATAACCATCTTGAGCATCTGCTAGTTTTGCCTGTCTTAAGGGAGAAGGAAAGTCACCCCACAGGTACTGAAGGGAAGCGGTTTATATAGCTGTGGTCTCACCTTGCAGGGACTTTCCACTGAGTCTATCAGGGACACACATGAGAACATCACTGCCAAGCGTATGCAGCTCATGGTGGTAGAGAGCAAGAGAGCCTGGCAAAAACGTGCACACAGGCAGCCGTTTACAAACATCGTCAAGCATCATCCATATTGCTAGTCAGGGAAATGGGCAGAAGAGACCAGAAAATATCACTAAGAGTTTTGAATGTCAGGAAGAGCTCAGTGATGGCTGCAACCTGGAATGAGTTTTGGGGGAACTGGATTCTCTGCAATTTACCACCTTAGAGGGTACCACGGGGGATGTGCTGGAGGAAGGAATGGCGGAAAGTCACACAGATGACCTTGAAGGATACAAAGAAGGCTCAGTTAGGCTCATTGCTCTCAATCTAGGAAAACAAATATATGCAAACTCCATGATATTAAGATTTCTGTCAAATTATAGATGAAGTCTGGCTTAGACTGTGTGGATAGGGATACTGACACTTCTACTTCTTAGCTGCTTTCTTAGCTAACTTGCTGGATGTCTCTTAACTTCAGTATTCTCATCAATAAAATGGAAATAATAATAGAACATATAATACGTGGTGAAGATGAAGTTTAATGCAGTGTGTCTCAAAGGGCACATAGTACAATGTAGTGTTTATCAAAATATCCACTCTAGGTAATGAGGTGTTTTCTTTTTCATGACATGAGGATGTGAACCTGGGAGTTTTGCGCCAAGCTACATCCCTAGTTTGTAGGAAACTAGTCTATGAGGTTGCTCTTGACATGGGGAATCTGTACGACGAAGGAGTATGAAACATGAGTAACATATAATTTAGAAAGAGGGGCCAGGAGGCTCGTGCATTTAGTGACCAAGAAGCCCTGAGCCTTTGGTTCGCCTCACTGTTGTCCAGTGAGACATGGGAACAAGCAATAGGGTAGCACAAGATTCGCTGGCCTCTTGTTATTTATGGTGGGTGCCCAGGTGAACAGCTGGGTGTCGGCTGCGTGGCCTCCTTTCTGGATCTAGCGGCGTGCCTGGGGGCCTGAGTGTTGCCAAAGGATCACAGCTGCTGCTATTCTTCCTTTGTGCTTGCTGAGAAGCTCAACTAGACCTCCATCCTCATTAGCTGGTCTCCTACGCTGTTTTTCCTTGTTTTTTTCTTTTTTTGGTACCGGGGATCGAACTCAGGACTTCAAGCTTGTCAGGCAGGCGCGTAAGCTATGCTAGTCCTTTTAAAAAATATTTTATTTTGAGACAGAGTCTGTCTGAGTCACTAGGTTACCCAGGTTGGACTCCAAGTTGCAAACGTCCTGCCTCAGCCTCTAAGAGTACTAGGGTTTCAGGCCTACATGCCTGGTTCAAGTGTTTTACAGTGTGCATTAAATAAATCACCAAAGTAGAATTTTAGACAATGTCTGCCTTTGACCGTAAACTCGTGACAATAGATGCTATTGCTAAGTCACAGCCTAGGTGCTGTAAGGATGAACAGAGGTGACAGCGTGTCAGCTGGGGCCTGAAGAAGCTGCTTCTCAGCCACCCTCTGGTGGGGACATATGTTCTCTACTGCCGGGAGGGTTGACTGCCTGCTTAGCAGGAACTTTGTGTTTTTTGAGGCCTGGACTTGACGGTGTGGTGCAGGGTGGGCCCTGTTCCAGCAGGAGCATGACGCCTTCCCAAGGCCTGGGCCACCAGCTGTCTTCCAGCTCTGGGCAGCAGGGATGAGGGGTGTGCAGGCCTGTCCACGCCTCTGCCAGGGTTGGACAGTAAGCAGCTGGATCCACTCTGGTCACATCTCAGGGCAGCTCTGGGCAGCAGGGATGAGGGGTGTGCAGGCCTGTCCACGCCTCTGCCAGGGTTGGACAGTAAGCAGCCGGATCCACTCTGGTCACGTCTCAGGGCAGCTCTGGGCAGCAGGGATGAGGGGTGTGCATGCCTGTCCACGCCTCTGCCAGGGTTGGACAGTAAGCAGCCGGATCCACTCTGGTCACATCTCAGGAGTGTGTGTACCTTGGGATGCATGAACGCCTCTCTCTGCTCTCTTTTGTTACTCCCCACTGATCATCATAGTGACAAAATCATAAGATAGAAAGGCACAAATCTAACACAAAAATCTTCATGGAAAACTTTCTAATATAAAAATTATTAATTCATCGGTTTCAGTTCTAGAGATGGCAGGGTGAGCAATAAAAACAAGCCCACTCAGAAGACAACAATAGCAAAAAATGTTGAATTAAAAATGAGGAAACCCTGAAAACAAATGTGGACCCTGGTGAAAGGGGGATGGAAATCGGGCTAAAATAGAACGTGATATCCTGAAGTGCTCACCGCCTTCAAATGTGCTTTCCCTCAGGGACACTTGCTACTCAAGAAGAATCAGCAGCAAAATTGAGATTATGTGATGGCAAAAATTTAAGAACGTATCAGTGTCAGCCTGATGCTCAGCAGCACCTCCAGTGGAGGCCAGACAGCCGCGCCCATGGGATAAACTGGAAGCTGCAGGGCTTTGTCCCCGTTGGACTGGCTAGCTTTCACGTCGGGGTTGTCCTGAGAGGTGAGCCCTGTTCCTGAACTGGTTCCCCTGATTTCCATTTCTAGCTCTCAATCCACACCCGCTCCCACCCCTGACTCTTCAAAAACACAAATTTATTCCCCTAAAGCCCTTGATCTCCCTGGGCTCACTTCTGGGCCGGCTTCTCCACAGTCAGTTTGCAGATGAAAAATCAACTTCAAACAGCCAGCCTTCCTGGGCCACTGTGTTCCAAGGTATCTAAAGCTTGTCATCTCTCAAACTGCTCCCTGCTCCTTTACGCCCCTGCATGGCACTGTTCACCAGCAGACGTGTCCCTGCTTGCTGACTTCTTTATTGCCTATGTCTGTCTCTTTAAATAATATCCCCGGGAGCATAGCAACAACATCATCACACAGTAGGCCATCGTGCCTCCTGAACCCCGGAACCTGGCCAGCCTTCCTGGCGAGCAGGTGGGCTGTTTTCCTGCAGAAGAGCCTCAGAAACCAATGCATATTTCGACAGATGCGGGAGCAGTGAACCAGAGCTGCTCTGATTTATTTGGCTGCAGCTGTCCTTTCTATTCTCTGACCTCTGTCCTAGGGACCACAATTTAGAAAATGAAGGGGTGGCACCCCATGATTACACCACATACACTTATTTAATTGAAATGATCTCATTTTGCAATGGAGATTGTAAACTGGGAAGCATCCCTGAGTGGTGGCTTCTGATGTCCTCTGTAGTCCCCACACCTGGACTCTGGGCTCCACGGGGAAGCTCTGGGTTCCTCTCCTGGCTTTTCTCTCTCCTCACTGCAATTCCTCCAGTGCCTTCAGGACTGCTCGCCTTCCTCCCTCAGCAGCTGCCTTCTAATTATCTTTCTTCACCGTCTCATGGTACCCTGTTTATTTTACTTAAATTTTTTTGGTGCAAGGATCTGATTTCAGGGCTCATGTTAAAGCCCGTATGCAGAGTTTGTCTCACATCCACCCAGAATCTGCAGCCTGCAGCTCCCGAAGACCAGGAACTGGAAGTGTCTGTGTCCTGCCTGGAGCTGTGTATCCAGACCCTCAGGAAAGGAACTGGCAGAGTTAAAACATTTCTTCTCCAGGGTTTCCATTTTCTGGGTCCTGAGTATGTGCTCCTTTTCTTCTATACCTGCCTGAATGGCATCTCTGATCTATCAGTTTAGTCCAGAAAAGAAATAGGACCAGTAACTTCCATGGTGATTGCAAACTCCAGTCACTAACATAGATGTTCACATAGCATTTTCTCTCTCTCTCTTTTCTTTCTTTCTTTCTTTCTTTCTTTCTTTCTTTCTTTCTTTCTTTCTTTCTTTCTTTCCTTCCTTCCTTCCTTCCTTCCTTCCTTCCTTCCTTTCAAAATAGATTCTCAATGAATCCCTAAATTGCCCAGGCTGGGGGTCAAACTTGTCTCAGCCTCCCAGAGTATTAGAATGACAAGTGTGTGCCCCCAGTGTATTTTCTTTTATTGTATTGAACTAAATTAAACCATGTAGTTTTTGAGTCAAGAAATTCTATAACCTTGATAACAAGGTAGTTCCAGCCCTCTCATTTCTCATCCTACCCCATTGGAGTCACTATTTCTAAATCTTCTGCCTGAATTTTCCTGGGGTCTAAACCTGTGCTTTGCTGTAAAACATCCACTTGTTCTAGGGCTTGAGTTTTCCACTTGAGACAGAATCTAACGACCCCCTGAAGTATAAGAAGTAGATCCAGCTTCTTACACCACCACTGCTTGTGCAGCACTTGTGTACATGTGTGGACACATACACGAACACGCTCACTTCCCTCCCCTCCCCCAAAGGTAAATTCCGTGCCACACCACAATCATTTTATGTCTTATCTAGTTTTCCCCCTGAAATTATTATTCTCTTTCTTTGTATCCATTTAGACTTCTAAGGAGTCATAATTAATGCCTCCTCTGCCACCCTAACAGTAAGGCTAACTCCCTTAGCATATCAAATGATTATTTTTTTCTCATGGGCATTGCTTCTATCTGTCTTCTACAACAAGCTGGGCCTATGCATTGCTGCATCCATGGGGATTTCCTTCATAACCATCCTGGGAGTTCACATGCTTTTTTCTTCTAGCTTAGACATTTCTTTCCTAGAATCCATCTCTTTCTTGGTTTAACTCCTCATTTACTGGAATTTGTCTAACAAAAAATTCATGGGGAGAAAAATTGGAAATCTTGCTTTGAAAGTTTTACCTTTTCCTTTCATCTAAGGTTTGAGTACAAATAGGATTACAGGTGTGAAAAATGATTTTTTCACAATAATTTTTGAAGATGTTATTACTCATTGTGGTTTGTGCCTAGATGTCCCCCAAAGCCTTATATAGTTATAGGTTTTTTTTCAGAGGTGGCTGAATCTATAGGGTGTGATTGATTTGTGGTGCAATGTTGGGATGAGGGGTGCTGGGATTAAGGGTACTGAGATTAAGAGTGGGTGGTTCTGGATCAGTTCTCTGACTGGATTAGCACTGCCCTAATCTTGGTAGACTGGACAAATGTGAGGGACAGAAAGTGACTCATCCTCCCCAACTTGCTTGCTTTTGCTGTCTCCTGCCACCATGAACAGTTGCCCTGTGCCCTGGTTCACCCTATCTTGGTGCCAGTGATTTATGGATTGAAACCTCTACAAACTGTGAGCTAAACAAACCTTTCCTCCTTTAACTTTGGGTGTTGAGTATTTTGTTTCATCAATAATAGAAAAGTAACTAAGACAGAATGTGGTACTGGGGGTTGTGCTGTTCCTGTGACTATACCTGACCATCTGGTGCAGGAGCCTTTGGGAATGACTTGTGGGAAGAATTTGAAAAGATTTGGAGACCAGCTGAAGAGTAACCCTGGAATGCCTTAGGCTGTACTGTATGGGAGATTCTGGTCAGAGCTCAGAAGACCAGAAGGCTGACAAAAATCTGCCTGGAACAACCAGGCTCAGGAGGTTTCTGCTGTGAAGGATTGTGCTGGCTGTTGGATTCTAAGCAACGTGTAGTGTATCTGGGCAGAAAATTTGTCTGCATTTTGCTTGTGTCCAGAGACTTTGCCTGAGACTGAGATTAAAGGCAGTAAACTAATTAATCTGGCAGAAGAAATTTTAAGGCAATCTAATGTTGAGGTGGTGGCATGGCTACTGTAGTTTTTTTTTTTTTTAACTAGGTTTAAGTTGAGAATCAAAAACAGAGAGCCTAGCAGAATGATTTAAAACATTGTGAGTTGGCCATAAATGAAGCTCCAGTAAAGTTGTAGACTGCAGAGATAGAGTGGAGGAAATCTTGATTGTGAGAAGGAATAGGAGAATAGAAAGATGGCCTGAGGGCATCAGAAGAAGCAGAATACACGCTCTGCATCCTTGGAATCAAAAGTGAAAGATTTTGCTTTGAGAAGAAAGTCATAGAGCACCATCTTCCAGAATGGTGGCAGACTCATCATGTTCCAAAATGGTAGCAGACCAGAGAATTAGTTCCTTGGGAATGGGACAAGAGTGGTCAGTAACCCAGCTATTTGGCTTCTGTAGACAAACAAGGAGAAAGCCTGGTTACTGCTCCGGCTGGCAGCAGACCTTGGCATCATCCATACAGTGTTGGTTTTTGATGCAGAATGGAAGAGTTGTGGGGTCAGGAAGGCATCCACCCAGGGTTCAGAAGAAGGGATGTGCATGAGTCCTTGGGGGGGGGCAGAGGTGGAATATTATGGTTTATGTCTAGATGTTTCCCCAGAGCTTTATGTGGTCATAGGGATTTTTTCAGAAGTGGCTGAATCTAGAGTGTGTGAGTGATTTGTGGTACAATGCTGGCATTAAGGGTGCTGGGATTAACAGTGGGTGACTGTTAGGTCAGCCCACTGATTGGATTGGCACTGCCCTCATTTCAGTATACTGAATACAATAAAGGATCCAGAAAGTGACTTCTTCCTTTCCACTTGCTTGTTTTTGTAGTCTCCTGCCACCATGAATGGTTGACTCTCTGCTACAGGCCACCTACCTTGGAGACAACCATTTGTGGACTGACACTTCTACAAACTATGAGATAAATAAATCTTTCCTCCTTTAGCTTAAGGTGCTGGGTATTTTGTCACAATAAGAGAAAGGAAACTAAGATACTACTCTTCTTCCAGTTCTTCAGTTACTGATGAAAATTCTGTTCCAGGTTCCTCTTGTAGACGAGCACTGTCTTTGATCTTATTGTTTAAAACAAGGATCTATGGTGGCTCACTGTGCTTCATTATGCTCTAGTGTGGCTGGTATTTCTCTCTGTATCTCCATGCTGTCTCACATGGTGGCACTTGGCTGGGATAGAGCTAGGGACAGGGCTTAGCTGGGTATGGCTGAGTGGCTGGGCTCTTTGCTTCTTGTGGCTTTTTATTCCTAAAGGGAGGACAAAAGTGTTCCATCAAGGGAAAACCCCAAAACCCACATCAGCATATTAATCGCTTACTGGGATTTGGTTTGCTGAAGCCCACTTGGCCAAAACAAACTAATGGCCAAGTCTAGAGTCTGCATGAGTGCTGATCACACAAGACACAGGTAGTAAGAGGTGTGATTCTCCTGATGAGGTTAGTTATTAACTTATCAGTCCCTTCTCTGCCACACTGATGCTCAGCTTTCCACATGCAACACATACTCATGTCTCAGTAAGGATCCTACAAATTCACCAGGCCACAGCCTTGAGACTGAAGTCCATGGCCTGGGTATGTACATCAGACCCAGATGTGGACTGTACTGGGAATGCTTCTCTGCAGGATCTGGGGATGGGTGAATGAAAAGAAATATTCTCTGCTTCCTCCTCATCAGCCCATGACAGTGGGCTGAAAACAGGATAGCTGGACAGACACCCTATGGAAAAGGGGGAGCAGGTAGAGCTTGCTGATCTGTAGGAATTCTGAAGTAGGACTGGCCATGTCTATTGTCAGGGGCTGCTCCTGGTCACAGAGATACTTTATATAGGTCAACTGTATCCTCAGAAGGAGTTCTGTAAATCACGGCTTCTCGTGTTTTGGTTCCATCCTCTGGGATTTTCGTTCTGAAACAGCTTCTCTTTCTGTAAGAACTGGGTCGGGAGCAGCTTTCTCAGCTCCTAACTGCAGGCAGAGGCTGAAATCCCTGCAGGCATCTTTGTTTTTGACAGATTTCTGCCCTCTTTGGTTCCTAACTTGTACAACTCCTTTACAAACCCTGGGGACATTCTACAGTCCCTAAAACCAACCTCGTAATTCCTTCTGAGAGAATCATAGGCCACACAAGGTATATCATAGAGGTTTAAATTTTTAAAAAATACATTGCTCCTAATCCTCATTCGAATCCTCCCCCTTTTTCAAACACACTTTCCTCATGATTCTTGCCACTTTCTGCAGCAGTTCTGGAAGTCCTCTTTCTTGAGTGTCTTTACCAGGCACAATAAAAAACGCGGTGGCTGTTGTTGCTGTGGGCCAATGGAACGGTGGGATCGTAAAAACACAAAGCTGTGTCCTTATGCACTGTTTTTCACCAGATCTGGCACTGTGCAACGTGTTGCCCTTCCTCAAATTCAAAATGACCATTAAAGGGAAAGGCTCTGAAACCATTCAGGGCACTGAGGCAACCAGGACCATGAAACTAAAAGACTCTGCACAGAGGGCTCCAAAGCTGATGCAGAAAGCAGCAAGGACAATGGGGCGAGTGTGCTCAAAGCCAGGAAGAGGATTCTGAGGGGGTTAATGGCACTGTCTTGTTTACTGTGGTAATTTATAAAATTTGAACCCTCAGTGTGTTTTTAAACACACCTTGTGTCTACAACATCAAGAGTCTCGAGGTGACATCTTCTGGCTAAGGCAATGTGCTGAGCTGAGATCGTCACAGAGAATCTTGGGACCATTATCTTTGTTCTCCTCTCCCTCTGAGGCCTTTTCTTTCTTTGAGAGCCTTTTGTCAGCTGGAGAGCCTGGAAAGGGAACAGTTTGATTTTCTAACCCTGTAAGTCTGGATTGGAAACTTTCCTTGGATAGCGAAGAATTCTTTCTTTAGCTCATTTTCATCTCCCTAAATCCAATCATATGGCACTAACAGAAGCCAAATGGCACTTTCAGTACTCTGCCTGGAAACCTTATCTGCATCCTTAGGTTAATCTGGTACTGTTCCTATTTTCTAAGTGTTTCGCCACTTGTTCCATCATGACCAAATCTGGGTCATCAGCTTTCAAGCCCCGGGTATCAATTTTATCTCTGAGTTCCAGACTCCCCTACCAAGCACCCCAAGCCCTTGGCAGCGTCTCCTGCTCTGTGTTCCCAAAGCCACAATGCCAAGCTGCAGGGTTTTGTTACAGGGTTTCTGCCCTATTTCCAGACCACTTTCTGATTTAGTCACCTATTGTCACAAAGCAAATCACCTGAGAATGGGATCGTGTATGTCACTCTGTCAACCACTCTACACATTTGGGAAAGCATCTATCATCTGTTCACTGCAAGATGTAAACAGTGGTCTGTTTCATGTGGATGGTAAGCAGGAGAGTGAATACCAAACTCTGAACATTGTTCACTGATATTTGGAAATGGGACCCTTGAAAGTACAGGTAGAAGCTTCCAGAGTCTTCTTTCTACCTCTAGCAAAGTTTTGCTGTATCATGTCTTTGATAAAATAGCATGTTATTTTAAGATGTGCATAGAGAAATGCACTTACTGGGACCTTGGAAAGGTGAGTTGGTTCCATTTTGCTCCTGTGAGTAGATTTCAGTAACATCTACCAAGCAGGGATTTGGAAGCATTTGTTTCCCTGTGTCATCTGATACCATATTGTGTGAAATTAGGCAGGTGCCTCGTGGCTGTTCAGGGTGTTCTTGTTTGTGATGTGGCAAGGTTATGCCATCTGGTCTGTGTCATCTGTCTGACCCTGAACAGTCCACAGCAGAATGATTGGAGTCTTTAAGCAAATATCGTCCATCTGGACATCGGACTTACCATCAAAGAAGACAGAGTGCAGTCTTTATGAAAACTCTTGAGATGATGTCCATAAAACATCTTGAGTTATTTTAGATAATGTGCCATAAAAATCCTAGGCTTTTGTTTACTAATAGCTCGATCCTGGGATTAATTAGTTGGGGTGTGTCATTTGCTTAGGATATGCTGATCCTTCCTCAGGGATGTAAGAGATAAAGTTAATTAATCCAGCTTCCACAATAGCATGAGACTGTGTGTGTGAGACTGGATGGGTGGGTGATGCTGTGCAAGAGGTTTGTTAGATCTGGGTCTCATCCGGAATTTCCTCTACTGACTAATTTCACTTTGACTCTCTGGGTGCTATGTAAGGGAAGCTGGTAACCGCATGAGAATGTGTTCTGCAGTGAGTCACTGAACAGCTCTCTGAAGACAGGGAAGCAGGAGGCATGTTTCTTGCTGCAAAGGGAATTCAATCTCCAAAATGACAGTGTAATACATTTTTAAAATAAATTATTTACTAGGTGATGGCAGCTTACTAGAGGGGAGACTCAAAGTCAGGAATGGGAAGAGCGCCTCGATGCTCTTCAGTATGATTTTAGGAGGTAGCACAACTACCTGCTCTTTGCGATGTACTACTTGAAAAAGGGGTAACCTTGTCCGAGCATCTCAGTTACTTTGGGCTTTATCTTTGTAGGCTGCTGAAACGTCAAAGAGCTAATAACTATAGAAATATTGTGTAAATTAAAGTTGTGACGTTAAAAGTTGAGAGTTTGTGTCTGTTCATTAAATTTTTTTAATTGAAGACATCTTAACTGGGCAACTAGAAAAAATGGTAGGCATTTTTTTCACTCCACATGTACTAAGTTATTTTGAAAAATCATTGGATACTAGTATTAATTTGTGTTAGCACACTGTATCTGGTACATAATATTATATATTCCATTATACTGTATTAGTAAAACATGCATGTAGTGTTTTGATTCAAGATTAGGTAATGTATTAAAAACAGAATAAAGAAAACATTGAAATAAAAGCATAACATTAATATGATATATGATTTATTAATAAAATATGTGTTATAATAATATATCATACATTGATATCTAATGTAACTACATATGTAGATTTGTGATATTTCTGTAATATAAAATATGTCATATATAATATAAATATTTTAGTTAATATGTATTTATATATGTTACTTAGATTGTTTATATCTACAGTATATACGTAATCTTTTGCAACATGCACCATTGTGAATATTTTGCAATTTAATGATTAATTCTTGTGAATTTAGGTTTCAACATAGGTGCATGAATCACTCATATGATTGGCACCTATTTCCATTTGTTGTTTAAGTGTATTTAATATTTTAAAATAATGAATGATGCAATATGAGCAGTTTTCATATACAAATTGCTATCTACATCTTCAACTATTTCAGTGGAATAGGCCCTGAGTAGTTTCTAGAATTACTGGACCAAAGTTATGAATTTGATATACTAATAAGTTATTTTAAGGACAATTTGTAAGCTTATAAAATTTGTGCTTTTTCAGATAAAATAAGTTTTTTCACACACCTGCTCTCCAACGTAGATTAAGATGTTTACAAAAGTATTTCTAATTTGTAAAGCAGGCGCAGTCCTGTGTGTCTTTAACTCACATAGATGTTATCATGATAGAATTGCACAGCCCGAAGCAGTAGCCTCTCTCCCACCATATCTTAGGTTTAAATTTACTGAGGTTAAATAAAATTCACATTCTGTTCTTCGTCTGCACCCACCAGGTTTCAAGTGCTCAGTGGCGAGGCCACGGCGCCCATCCAGGCTGACTTGCCTGTTGCTGCTCTGCATTTTATTAGTTGTGATTATCCACCTTCCACTGCACATGACAGTCACAGACACACTCCTCGATCTTGCTCAAAAGCCGATTGTTAGCTTATTTCATGAGCAGTCAGGGTGGGTATGGTTCTCAGGCATGTTTAAGCACATAATTTTGCCTGATCTGTCTTTGTCTTTCTTTCCCTGCCCTCCCCCATCACCTGCCCTCCGCTTCCCTCCCCTTCTGACTCTGTCTCTCTGTCTCTGTCTCTCTCTGTCTGTCTCTGTCTCTCTCTGTCTCTCTGTCTCTGTCTCTCTCTGTCTCTCTGTCTCTGTCTCTCTCTGTCTCTCTCTCTCTCTTCAGACACCAGTAAAGTCTTTAAGCTCTTTTTCTTAGATGTTGTAATTTCCTTCCACGTGCTTTATTTAGTGGCAAAGATGACAGCGTGTCATTTGCCTCATCTTCGCAGCTAGTCCTCTCAATGAGCCTGGCTGATTTCTTTTAATCCGTGACTCAGCGCGTAGCGTCCGGTTTGCGCATCCAAACGCAGTCATGCTCTGCGTGCCATGTCTGTCCGCCTTCACAGCGTTGGCATAGACCTGGCCGTGTCTGACGCTTGCTACTTCCTATGTCTACATTTATCCCGTATGTGGTCATTTTCATTTTTTTATCCTTTAAAAGCGTGTTGCTAATTTCTCAGGAAATTATTTAATTTTCTGTGGCTGTATTTTATATAGTTTTTTCTCTTAACTGACTTATTCTGCTTAATAGATTTTCAATTGATTCTTTTGGGTCATTTGAGATATAATTAAGCTACAACTTTGGAATCTCATTTAACTTTGTTTATCTAAGTATATTTTGTATAACTAAATATAATGTTTGAATTACAGGTAAACTTTTACCCTGTTTATTTCAAATTGTGTCAATTTCATTTGTTCTTATCTTTCTCATTTTAAATTTTTCATTAAAAATTATTAATATTCTTAAGATGTTTTATTTACTTTGAAATACATTGAAAATGTTTAATACACATTTTAAATAAATTATTGAAATCTCTACTTAACCATCTATGAAATGGTTTACAAATAGCTTGGTTGGTTTGAAAACAAAGTTTTTTAAGAACTGTTTTCAATGATCATGAGGCCTTTGTCAGGAAGGAAAGCTTTATGCTAAACTTGTGCAGCAAATCCCTGATTCGTGGGAAATGAGTTATCTGGCCACAGGACAGACAGCTCTGAAGGTCTTGGTACCACTTTTCTTTTTTGAGTTTCTTACTATTAAATTTTCACTTTTTCTTTCTTGTTGGTTGAGTCAACAGGAAGAAGGAAGAACTGGTAAATTTACTCAGCTGCATCCTACAGGGCCTCAAAACTATGGTCTCAGCACGGCGCTTTCTGTCTCCTGGCCTCCTGTTGGGAGAGAGTCTCTCGAGCTCTGATGGGCAATGGAGAGGCTCATGGAGGGAACTCGGGGGCCCTTGGTAACCCCTACTCCTTCTTTGTTTTCCACTATGGTACCCTCCTCTTTGCATTTGGTGAGAACAGGACACACAGATTTCTTATCTACCTTGATCACCATCGATGGTGGAAGTATCAACAGCTTGGCACCTTGGGCACATGGATGGACAGATTGCCTTGGACAGATAGGATGGATGTCCACAGTCAGAACTGGAGCCTCCAGTTACCCGGAACTGGATATCATGGGGCTGGACCTCAAGAGAGTAGCTGATGTCTTGTTTTCCCCACACTTGTCCACTATTAGTTGCTTAGAGAAACTTGGTACAGGCAGAATCCGTACTGTTAAACCCACCTGAGTATTTACCTTGGGAATGTTGATGTCACACATTCCCTTCCAGTGAACCCCGTGTTCTCCCCAGGGCTGTGTCACAATGTTCCTAGATTTAGATGACTTCACAAGGTCCAAATTCACTGTTCCCTTCTAGGAACCAGAACTTGGAATTCACATGAAATGTGGTTTCTTCTAAAATATAATTTAGAATTATGATTGGTAGGCCCAAGTCAAAGACCTTCAATAGACATTGAATTAGTGGTGGAGAAAACACTTTCATGTATATTTAAGTAGCATAAAGTGTTTACTTTAATCACATATTTTTAATTATATCACACATCACACATTTACTTTAATCACACATTTTTAATTACATCATTATTTTTATGCACTGACTTCTTAGCCAAGCTTGGTGGCACACACCTGTAAACCCAGTACCCTGGGAAGCTGAGGCAGTAGGATCTCAAGTTTGAGCCCAGCCTGGGCAACTTAGTAACATAGAGCTGCTCAGTCTCAAAATTAAAATAAAAAACAAGAAATGACCTGGGGATGTAGCTCAGTGTTAAGGTCATGAGTTCTATCCTCAGTATTGCAAAACAATAAAACTAAAACAAAAATATTAAGTACTTTGGAGTTATTCTTTTCTTAAATTCTAAAAAAAATCATAGTTTATCCTTATTAATAATCTACTCATCCCTCCCATTATTTTGACAGTTTGAAAACACTCAGCAAATTACCCATTTGACATCACTGTAAAAGTAATTAGCATCCGGCCCTCATGTGACAGCCTTTCAGGTTCAGCTTGCACTGTGTCTACCAGTAAGAATCTCAGCTTTCTACCTTCTAACTCGCTTATTTTCATACATCATAGGTCTGCTTTTTCATTTTCATTATTTCAAAAGACTGGTCCTTAACAACTTCTTATCCCTTTCGCTGTTTTCTAACAATATTTCTAAAATGCTATTTGCTATTTTCTAAAGGTATTTCAAATACCTTTCATTGCATTTGGTTTCTCTCATCCCCCCCTTGGTGTTATCTTTCATTTTTCAATTTATTGAAATCAATGTCTGTTTTATCTTTGTTTGCGATCAGTATGATGTTGACTTGTAGGTTTAAGCCATGTTCCCCAGGATTGCAGGCATCCATGGGCGAATATTCCTGAGTATGGCCAGCTTCTGTCTTGCATATGTGACCCTGAGTTCAGATCACTGCTGTTCCTTGAAGGCATTCAGCAATTTTATTTTGTTGTTATCTTAGTCCCACTTCTCCTCAGACAAAAATCCTGACCCCTGCCTCTTAAAGGAAGAAATCTTATTTTCCTTGTTTAGTCCAGGAATAAATTTCTCAGTACCTACGCACAATATCATCTATTTTTTAAAATTCTCACAAATGTTGAGTGAGACATTGACCCTTATTGAGTATGGGCTCATGCTTCAGTCTGTAGTCAGTTGACCCCAGTGCATGTCAGGGTGGCAGAGGGGCCTGGCGGAGGGGAGCTGCTCACAGCGTGGAGGACAGGAAGCAGACATAGAAGGGAAAGTAGGAGATGATAAGCTATTCTAGGCCACACTGTGCGGTTTCCTCTTCCAATCGAACCGTAGCTTTTCTAATGGTCCCCACTTCCTCACAGCAAGTCAGCTGTAGCATCCCATAATCCAGTTACCTTCCAAAAGCCTCATCCATGAGCACATGAGGACCTTGGGCGACATCTTGATATAAACCACAATAGCCCTCTCGAGTTTGAATCTTCTAGTTGATTGAGTCCTCACACCATGCTAAACAGAATCAGTTTTCAATGTCTTTTGGGTTTGAGTCTTATGGTAACGTCCACACATGTTACACATGTTATTTTGTGAGATCTTCCCGCCACAGGCTGGTTTCTTTAAAATAAAAAGCCTCAAGCATCAGTGTCTCTGGACACTGATGTATTAGGATCTAGGACATAGGGCCGCTGTACTGGGATCTTTCGCATTCATCATTCTGCAGGCTCTGTGCTGGACCAGAGTTGGAGGCCAGGAGCCAGCAGGGGGAGGCCCAGAAGTTCTCAGAGCCTGCATCTACTCAGGGACAGAATCTGGGTCTGTGTTTACCATTATCTGCTTTTGTTTACTTATTTTGCTTTGCTTGGTTGTATCTTGGCTCATTTTACAGTCAGCATGTATTCTGAGATCCCCCAGAAGAGTATTTGAAAGTCTTTTTCTAGCATTTTTGGAGCCATCTGATTTATTTTGACATGAGGGATAGGAAGTGAGATGTTGAGTCCAAGAATACATTTCTCAGTACCTACACACAATAGAACGTATTTGTAAGAAAAATATTGCCCCTTATTGAGTGTGTGCTCCGTTTTTCTATTTAACATACTGCACTGGTAGATTTTGCTTTACTCTCTCTTTGTGCGTATTTTAATGAGACAGGAGGAAAATGACGTGTGGTGCTAAGTTTGAGTCTTGATTTATTGAGGAGGGGAAGAATGGATGAAAAGTTTGCAGATTCAGAACTCCTGTTTTGTTGGAATATGATTCATTTCAGTCTTATAGATAACTTCCACAATCAGAAATTGAGAGCGAAGAGGAATAGGGAAAAATTATTTTCATTGTTTTGTGGCAATATTCAAAGTATTTCGGTTTTAGAACTGAGCTAGCATTTAATTTGATTTGCACAGTTGGCAAAACTGGATCACCTAGGCCTTAAGCTGTGCCCTTAGATTTCAGCCATTCAACAAATATTACTTGTGTGCCAGGTTACACACTCACTGCTGGGCATAAAATGGTGGGAAGGGTTTCATGCCCTTTCCGAGAATGTATCCTAAGGAGAAAAACCACCAAGGAAAAGGTAATGCAGCCACAGCACGAGTAAGCAACAGTCAATTGGCAAAAAGATGAGTTGCATTATTAGTAACGAATAAAAATACCTTAAAAAACAATGAATAGAAAATCTTTTAAGGGGTGAGGGGCAAAATCCTTGTCAAGGAAGAAACACTTAAGCTTTTGAGAGCCAAGGAGGGAGAGCACATGCGGAGAGACGAGAGGTGTACAGAAGGCCTGTCAGTCCCAGTCCCAGTCTTCACAGATCCCCGGGGAAGGGGAAGATCTCGAGATGTTTGAGAATCTGAAAGCAAGATAAGCAAGAGAGCCTACACCCGGGGGCCTATAACCCGCTGCGGGAGCGGGCGAGACAACAGAAACCAGGTGTCTGGTAAGTGATGGTAAAAGACTTACGAAATTGACCTGTGGGCTAGGAAGTGAGATATTTAGTCCAACAATGCATTTCTAGGTGCCTACATGACATACAAGTGATGGTAAAGGTCAGGCATGGCGGTGCATACCTGTAGTCCTAGCGTTCTGGGAGGCTGAGGTGAGAAGTTCTAACACAGCCTGGGGGACTAACTTAACAACTTAGTGAGGCTCTGTGGCAAAATATGCTTTAAAAGGCTGTGGGCTGGAGATGTAGCTCAGCACAGAGGTTCTAATCCTAATCCCTAGTTCTGAAAAAAAATTACATTAACATAAAAGCATGGTCACAAGGATGTAGCCAGGTTAAAGAAGTCATGTGTAATTAAACAAGTCACTATCATAACAATCTTATTTGTAATTTAACATTAAATTAGAGAAGGGTAAATCAGAAACCCTTGAGAAGCTGTGGCCATCAGTCTAATGAGATTTAATTCTGATCTATGTTAAGTTGGTAGAAACTAATGGAGAACAGAGGACAAATTCAGAACATATTTTGGAGACACAATTTATGAGCTTATATTGACTTCAGTTTTAAAGGAAATATGGAAGTTGAGTAGAATCATAAAAAGAAGATGATATATATATATGTATATATATATGTATATGTATGTATATATATATATAATGGAAGATATGAGACCAAAAGGGAAAATGCAGCTGAGGTCTGCAGTACTCCATGCCCCAGATGTTTGGTGAAAGGGGAACATCCGTGAAAGGCGGTATGTAGGCATGGTGCCCACAGTGGGGTGGAAAGGAGTATTTAAAGGATTACACCACGCCGGAAGCTCTACTATTGGATCAGTGACTGACAAGAGCAAAGAAAATGGAGACTACACCTGAGGACCACCATCAAGAATCACATAAAGGGAATGGTTTTTCCCTGAAGATGGAAAATTCAAGAGTGATATCTGATATTGACCAGTGTGGCCCATTGACAAAACAGATTGATAGATTTGTAAGACAATGTGAAACCACTGAGGGTCAAAGCCCTGAGAACGTGAGAGAAGGTGAGATTCAAGTCCTTGGGAAAAGTGTCGGCACTGAATTGATGGACAAACCCAACCTCCTTGGAACGGATGGGCAGGAGAAAAAAAAAATTGATGCACACAGAGATGAGTCATGGAGCCTGGGGCAGGAGTGAAAGGGTCTTGGCCGCTGTCACCTCTGTTCCCATTTTCAGTGACTATTAGGTCAAATGCTGGAAAATGGAAGAGGTGCGGGCAATGAAAAGTCAACAAGAAAAATAGAAAGTCTGGACCCATAGCCCTGGGAGTTTAGAGTTGAGAGTAGGAGTTGAGTGAATCCCCTCATGCCATTTGAAGCCTACTGGTATAGGTTACAAACCGTCCTGAATAATTTGGATGCAGAAAGCCCGTTCAGGAAAGAGCGATCCTTCCCACATGTGGGCAGGAGGCCAGGCTCTGAGGCCATGCCCACAACAAGCTCTGGGTTTGGCTGTTTCTTCATTGGCTCTCTTTTCCTGCCTCGGGACAGCTGGTTGGGCTTGACTGCCTGGTATTCTGCTTTTAAGAAACTGCCAATCCTTACATCACCCTCTGTGGCTCTGCTGAAAATCCCTCCGTACTCTCCTGATACCCTGGCTTTCTTTCTGAGACTGTGCCATCACCCTTCTTTCCTGAAGTTTGTCGCTCATGCCAATGTCTGCACTCAATGCTAACACCAGATGATTTGGGGGGTTAGTATCATACCCACAGAAGGTCTTCCTTAACTTCCTACTAATTCACACTCTGAACTATGAACACTACCCTTTCTCATCCATAGGCATCTCAGGGTGTAGTCATGAGACTTGCTTTTACAATGACGTGCGAGTGAAGAAACATTTGTCACTTCCACTTTGAAAGCTGGCGTGCTGTTCACATTGTCTCTTTCTCCTCCACCTCTAAGGTCTTAGAAGCATGTGTCCAAAGTAGAATATGTCTCAGATGGATGTTTGCTTGACTAAGAAGCAGCACATAGCTATAGAACACCATTCATCCTGATGGAAATTTGTAATGACTCTATCAAGAACTGTTGGGGTTATATAAATTTGAAAGACTTATTACAGTAAAAGACACATCACCATTGACCTTCCTCAAAATATTCCCCTCCCCCTTTCCTTCAACGCTAATTCCATCCTTCCCATCACTTTCCAAAGCAGCGCTGGAGTTCTCTTTCTTGTCTTTAGCTACGCTGCTGTGGTAGACTTGATGCCTTGAATGGATTCAAAATGTGTACTTTTCCTGGTCATTTGGACTTTAGTAGAAAAAAATCAGAAGTCTGCCAGTGCTAGATCTGGTGACTAAGGTGGATGAGGACACAGCATCATGATTTTAAAAGCTGCCTTTCTGTTAGATGGCGGGCAGAAGCAACAGTCACCATATTTTTGATCACAGCTCTTAACGACCCTCAGGAAAGAGGACTCCAGAGCTGCTGCAGAAAGTGGCAAGGACGATGGGTTGAGTATTGTAAGTGAGGGGAAGGATTTCCAGGGGGATTCATGGCTCTTCCTGTGATACATGTTTTAATTCAAACATTCACCATGTATTTGGATCATGTTTTTTGTATGTGGCCTTCTGGGCAGGGGTGTGTTGTGATCCAGGAGAACTCTTAACAGTAATCTAAACCCAGTGACCTGTGAGGTTGCTGTGAAACACGAGAACTTCCAGTCACGCCAGCTCAGGGACAAATATGTTCTAATAAAATCATCGCTTTTGTCAAATAAATGAGAATACAGCCTTCTGTGGCACAAGCTGATTGCTGGTGGTTATATTTGATTAGAGCTTCTTTAACAAGGAATGCGATTAGGAAGGTATTGTCCAGTTTAAAACCAAGGAGAGAAAGAAGGAAAGTGCATAATTCAGTGACAAGGAAACGAGTTGGGAAATGAAGCTCCTGTTTCATCTCCAACCTGGACAATTCATAGGTTGATTAAAATTCAGTCACATGACAAGAACCAAATCAAGAGAATCATTTTTCTCCATCTTAAACTATTAAAATTTGACTAAATTGTGTTCAGTGAGCACAAAGACTTAGGTAAAAAGAGAAATGTGATTGGCTCTTCCATGAAATCTTCTAGGTTCAAAGTATCATCAATTAAGTCTAGCAAAATAAAAAGGCATGTCTAAAAATAATTTTGGATATAGTTATTGAAGCCAAGAATGGTTTAGAGAGTGTACTTTTAAAGATCTATCACTTTTTATTGAAATTGAGGCTAAGCTCCCGACTTTGTACAGGCGGGAGAGTGGCTCTAAGAATGTGCTAAACCTTGCATATTTTCTATTGATGTCTTGATATGTGTCACCCAGTAGTGTAATGGAGAGGAAGGTGGCGTCTCGAAAGGTGCAAGTTTCTTAATGGATGAACAGGGTGGGATTTCAGGGTGCTTACTGAAATAGCAGACCTTTTTTCTTTGCTGTGCTTCGTTTGAAGTTTTGTTCTTTGTCTGGTTGAGCTTTTTGGTCAGTATGTAGCTCTCTGTAGCTGAAAGAACTTTTATGAGACCTGCAGGAGACTCTATCACAAATCCTGGATGTTGGTTTTGATACATATCTGCAAGTTGGACTCTTTCTTCTGGTAAAGAAATGATTCCTTTTTCAAGAAGAAAGGAAGAGTGATCTTCACATTTGTGACAAGAGGGGCAGGATGGGGAAGACAGGGTCATTGTTTGGAAACATCTGCTGTCCTTTGTGAGTGAAGGAAACTTTGTTCCTTTCCTCAAGGACAAAAATCACAACTGTGGAAGTGAGCACTGCTTTGGCCCAGGAAGAGTGAGCAGAAATGACTTCCAGAGCAAGGACGGCAAGAACCCTTTCTGAGATAAGCGATTTGTAAGTATCTCCTTCTATTGTGTGGAAAGCCTTTTCATTTCACTGTGTCCTTTGCTCTGCAGATGCTTTTCGGTTTGATGTGGTCCCTCTTGCCTAGTTCTGCCTTTGTTTCCTGGCCCTTTGATTTCAAACCCAGGAAATCACTGCCAAGACCAATTGCATGGAGTTTCCCCCTGTGTTTTCTTCTACAAGTTTTACAATTTCAGGCCTTGGGTTGGTCTTCAATCCATTTTGAGTTTATTTGGTATAAGGTGTAGGACCAATTACATTCTTTTGCATATGAATTTCCAGTTTTCTTAACATCATTTCTTAACGAGGTTGTCCTTTTCCTCCCCTGAATTCCTGACACTCAGTGTTATATCAAAATATACAAGGAACACTGGCAATGTCATGAAAAAATAGATAACTTACTTTGAAAAACAGGCAAAGGACGTGAACAGATATTTGTACAAGGGAGACATATAGCGTGGCCAATAGGTGCATGGCACATTGCTTGTATTAGTCACAGTTCCCCAGAAAGATAGACGCAGGAGGAGCTGTAGACATGGATTGGATATGGGTCTGAGGCCTAGTCATACAAGGGGGCTGGTCACTGTGACTTTGAAGGGAAGAAGCCACACAGTCAGATGCTTTGAAAGTGCAGAACCAGGGAAGCTCTCAGTCAGAGGCTGAAGATCTGTGAACCCAAGTGGTGCAATTCCAGGAGACAAAAACCAGAGAACCAGGAGCTCTGTTGTCAGACAGCAGTAGAAGGCACTGCAGTTCTGGAGGTGAGAGAAAACGAGCTTCTCTTCCGCCTCTTTGTTGCATCTAGATCTCAGCAGATGGGACGCAGCAAACCCAGATGGAGTGAAAGGGCATCTTTCCTAATCAACTCGTTCAAAAGCCAGTCTCTCCCAGGAACACCCTCACAGATATACCAGGACGCATGGCTTTGTCAGCTATTCACATATCCCTCAATCCAGTCAAGGTGACACCTAAAAGTGACCATTGCTTCACTCCACATCATCCATCATCATAGGAAAAATGCAAATTAAAATCATAATGAGATCACCTTGCACCTGTTAGGATGGCTATTATCATAAAACAAAAGATTAGATTTGGCAAGATACGGCAACAATGCAACTTTTCCACAGTGTTCATGGGAATATAAAATGGCACAGCCAGTGTGGAAGTATGTATGGAACGCCCTCACACTACTGAGACTAGAGCTACTATAGAATCCAGAAATCCCACTTCTGAAGATACACACAAAATATTAGAAACCAAGGTCTCTAGGAGTAGCTGTAATCCTTATGTTCCTGCCAGAGTTATTCATAATAATCGAGTTCTGAGACAAACACAAAAAAGTCATTGGCAGATAAATGGGTAAAGTAGGCATGGTATGTAGATTCACTCAACGATTATTCATTCAGTTTCCAAAAGCAAGGAAACCGTGACACTTGCGACAGCATAGATAAAACCAGAAATAAGCCAGTTACTATAAGACAAATCCCGCACATTCCACTTACATGAGTTTCCCAAAACAATGAAGCTCAAAGCGTTAAAGCACAGAACAGTGGTTACCAGGAAGTAGGAAAAGAGAGAGACAAGGAATTACTCAACTCGTATAAAATTTCACTGTACCAGATTATTTAACACCAGGGATCTGTTATACGACATAGCATCCATCATCAACAATACCGGACTAAGATTTAAATTTAGTTAGGAGCTCATAGCAAGTGTTCTTTATGAACACATATGGAATGGACATGGGAGATTCTGGAATAGTGGACATAGCTGTAATCTTGAGTGCGGTAATAGGTCACCAACTCTATATATTAAATATGTGAAGATTTGTTATGTCAAATGTACTTTGACACAGCTTTTTTTTCTTGTAAATCAAAATAAAAATTTACAGAGAAAGACAGAAAAAGAATAAGTGTGTCCCCTAGGCGCGATTTTCATGTCCCAGCTCTTAGGGTTACAGGAATGGAGGCGTGCCCTGCCAGCCTCAATGGTGATTGACCACACGCGACTGTCATACTGACCAGCTGGGACTCAGGCGTGCAGGAAACTATCTCTGTCATTTCGGTGAAGTTTAGCTGCAGAACCTATCTTGTTCTAAGGGATCCAGCCAGAATCCCTCATGTCCAGTCCATATGTGTGCATAAGGAACAGCCTTCTTAGTAGCGCCACATGTTTTGGGGAGGAAACTTTTAATTTAGGAACTTACTTGGATCCAATGCTTAGACACAACTGTAGGACCTTAAGAGCGGAAATTGGAGGAGCAAGAAAGAGGCGGATTAAATGGGCCGCATCACCATGAACTGGAGCAAAGAGCATCAGAGACTTGCCATTTTGTTGGGAGTGATGTTCGCCCTCCAGGCGGGGCACTCTCCAAGCTCTTTGAGCGGTGTTGCTCCTCTGTGACAGGTCAGGCCAGTGCTGTATGAACGTTCTTGCTTTCTGGGATCTGCAAAAAAGCAGAGAAAAAATAGAACACTTAAAAACATAGACTCCTGGAGTCAATGGGGATCTTGTGAACAAAGGACTTTCCTGGAGAATGCGATCGACATTGGAAAGGACTTCTCTGAGTATTAAGGCTGTGCTGACTCTAGCTGTGTTTATCTCAGTGCCCACCATGGTGCCAGACCTAAATGGCGAATGCATGAATGAATGGATAAAGAGTTGCATAAATGATTCGTGTATAAATCTGCCTTCTCCACCCAACTGGGAGTATTTTTTAGAGACAGGAAAGCCACATCTTATGTCTTCCCACATTCTTACCAAGTAGGGAGAGGGCCAATGTTTGGGGATTTCAGGCACTGGACTAATTGGTCTCATCTTGGTTGGTTGGTTGTTTTTATTATCTTTGTTGTTGTTTGAATTAACCCCATTTGTCTTGTTGACTTTCTTGTGTTGTCAGACTTCAGCATCTACCTGGAAATGTAGACTGCCATCCCTGGGACAGCAATGTGATGTAAGTGATAGAGGCCGGATGCCCAGGTCAGTGTCCTGTTCCCAGCAATGCTCACCACCCACAGGCTGCATAGCTGCTCTGGTCTCTGAGATACAGAAATCTGTTGAAATTAAGATGACACCAGTCAGGTTGCTAGGGACCCAGCAGAGCCAAAGGGGTGGCTGCAGCCCATACCAGCAAAGTTGGGTCACAGACACTGGGCGAGGCCCTACTCCCAACTCCAGAGATAGGAACTGGGGACTCTCGGGGTGAACCAGGGCCATTACCATAGTTTGGAGATGAAGCTACGAGTTAAGCAGAGTTGATGGAAAATCTGTCCCTTGTTCCTTGTTAGAGATCCAGCATGTGGAATGGCAAAGCATCCCATTTTGGACAGCTTTTCCCTATATCTTTCGATTTAACTCAGAGATACAAAAAGGGAAAGTGGATGTTGGTATAAAAAGAATTACTTTAGATTGAAGAAGACACCTTTGGAGCTCATAGGACATATACTCATTCCTCATTATTTGTGGGTGATTGATCCCAGAAACTCCTGCTATTATTGTTTTAGTCACTTCCTGCCCCAGAACAAAATATTCAAACTTACAATTTTGTCTCAGTTTCTAGTAGGTTCAGTCCATGGTCATCTGGTTCCAAGGCAAAAGCAGTATGGTGGGAGGGTATGGCAGAGGAGAGTTGCTCAACCCATGGAAGACAGAGAAGGGAGGAGCTGGGGACAAGAATGCACCCTTCCAGGTCACACCCCAGTGACCTCCTCCAGCCATGCCCTGCGTCCTATTGCACATTCACCAATGAACTCATGCGTGGATGGATCCACTGATGAGCACAGCACCCCTGACTCAATCACCTTCCAAACACACAAAACTTCTGGGGAACAGTTTAGGTATAAACTATAACAGATATTCAAATCCACAGATGTTCAAGGTTGGTGTATGTAAAATTACATAGCATTTACATAAACCTACATCCACCCTGCCACATACTTTAAATCATGTGTATGTTATTTATCTTCAAGCAAATGCTGTGTAAATTGTTACTATATTGTAATGTTTAGGAAATGACTATTCATGTTCCATATAAATGTAATTTTCTAAAAAGTATTTTTCACTCCACGTTTCATTGAAGCACTATGCTTGGATAAGGAGGGGCTACTGTTTCATTTTGGTTTAATCGGCCAGCCGATCCTAATCCTACACCCCTGAAATCTTTAAAGGCTCTCTATGTCCTGTAAGAGGCGCAGAACACGTTTCGCTAATCTTCAAGTGCCTCTGTGGCCTGGGACTAGCTTTTCATGGCCTTCTCTGTCTGAGCCTCTTCTTGGACTCTGATCTACCTGCACTTCTGCGGTCACACTGCAATTCCACAGACCCTTGTATTTCCAAGGAAGCAGGCTCTCCTTCTTAATACTTGACCCAGGATCCCCGTTTGCATAACCTCCTCTGTTTATGCCTATAGACTCCATCCCTCCCTTCGATGCACTGAAATTGTACCTGTGCCTATCTATAACTACCCCTTTGCAGTGTGCCCTACTTTATACATTTGTTCCCTTCATAGTCTGTGATTTGTTGAGGAGAGGGAATTGGTCCAAGTGGTGATAAATCCCATGGTTGGCACAGATGACTCCCTTATAAGAGTTTGTTGAATAGAGATAGAAATTTCCCCTCAAGTACAATATGTTTCATCATTTAAAAAGTTGGAACATCATAGAAAGCAGTAATGAAGGGAAAAATAGCAAAAGAAATGAGCAGCAGATATCTATGGCTGCTTTGACTCCTTAGCACAGGCTTGTTATTCTAGGTTGTCAAACACTGGAACGTCTTGTAAAGCAGCACAACATCAAAAGCCATTATTTATTTTCTCCTGACAACCAAAATAGAGACACTCAACCCAGGAAGTGTGAGACGGGTACCGGTACCCTCCCTGGTGAGCCACAGCTTGTGTCTACGCACGCACGCACGGAGGTCAACTCGAGCCAGGACTCTGGACCACAGCAACTCTGCATCCCAAATACAGGGACTGAGGAGTCTTCGCTGCTTTCAGCATAGACGGCATGGATACGCAGTGACAGGACCGTGTGACCAAAGGCTGTTGTTGTCCATCTGTGTGCAAATGATGTTCCTTCACGAAGACCTGAAAAGTCTCCCAAATGGCTCCTAAGCAAAAGCTACACTGCTGTTCTTTTCTCCTTCCAATGTGTTTAACAGACACAGCATCATAGTTATTCTTGCTGTCCCCAACAACTCTTAGGTGTCATGTGGTGTCATTTTTGGGGTTGTGCATATATTCGGAGTTCTTACCCTTCCAGAGTGACCTAAAAGGCTTCTCTCTTAAGGGTCACGTCCACTTGCAGAATCGGTTTCCAGGGCTGCTTGTCACTCAGTTTTGGCAAAGCCGCTTTTGTGTGGGTAAGATGTCTTTTATGTTCCTGGCATAAGGCATGCACATGTGTGCATCGTCTTACTGAAGCTTCATCTAACTGAGGGAGAAGTCACTTCCAGCAGAGCGGAGAGGCCTGCTCCAGGTTTGGGCTTTGAAATCTGTTATCCTTCAAACTCCCCACATGTTTCTTCCTTCTCTTTCTCAGGCAATACTGTCACACTCCTGCTTTTTAAAAGTCAACTCTCTCCAATTCCAGTCACCAAGGCAGGGTCAGTTCAGGATCATCAATAAAACTTCCAAGCCAACTGAGCGCAAACACAGCCAAATAGTACTTTCGAAAAAGTCAATGGTGTCTGACAAGCTTCACTGACTTACCTCCTTAAAACCACGCTGCTATTCCTAACACATTCTGTAGTCACTGTTGCGTTTGATGAAGAAGTCTATCATATCTTTGCTGATATGAAAGCAATGATGACTCAAGATTGAGCCAAATATTGAAAATGGACAGGCATGCATTGTCTGTTCCATAGTCACAGTAGGATCAGGTCATCTGTGTCAGGGTGGAGCCAACCTGAGCAACCCATCTGAGTCAGCCATGAGTTCCTGAGGAAGCAGTTTCTCCTTTTGTTGCTTTTTTAGATGACCCAGTGTGTGTCATATCACACACCATTTAAAAAAATCACTTCTTTATGGCAGTATCTTTCTAATCAAAATATCTGAAAGGGATCTTCCTCCTGTGGGGTTCTCCAGAATTGCTGGTCCTTGATGTTCCAAAGGGTGAAGTGAAGGTTTACCCTAAGACTAGAGGGGAGACTGCAGTTGGAAGACCTCTGATAATAAGACCAATAAATAAATTTTACTTTCTATTGCCCTCTTCCTGCCAAGTACTTTGACAAGAGGCTTTAGGTCTTACAAGAAGAAGGATTGGGTCTGACTGGTTGACTGTTGCTTTCCCAGAGCTTATGACTATTTCCAATGCAATGTATTATTAAAACAAATGATAGTTCATCGTGTCTTCACAAAAAAATATGCATGGAAAATATTTCTAGATTTGTTAAAAGATCAAAAAAGTCAAGCTTAGAAAATTGCAAGCAGTGGCCCAAAGTCACTGAGCTGTCAATGAAAGTTTGCTTGACCTCTAAGTCAATTCTTTCTGCACAATTCTGTTTTGCCTTTTTAAAATGTTGGTGAATTTAATTAATATGCTGATAAGTGGCTTCACATGCTCTGATTTTAGTGTTGACTAGAAAAAATAATTCCCGCTGACTGTGATGGTCCATGATTGTAATCCCAACACTTGGGAGGCTGAGGTGGGAGGGTCAAGGTCAGTCTGGGCTACATACCAAGTTCAAGCCCAGCCTGAATTACAGAGTGGGAATCTGTCTTAATAACCAAAAAACAAACAAAAAACTTGCAAAGCTACGAAGAACCTTATTCTAGTCACCACTGATGCAACTTTCTCCGATCTGATGCCAATCTCTCCTGCATGTTGGATTTCCTGATCAAATTATTATGTAGAGGTAAACCCTGGAACAGCTTAAACATTATTTTTTATCAAAAACAAATAAACTACACTGTAGCTTCAAATTTTCCCATCTTGATTGCACACTCTTTTTCCTTTTCTTTCTTAATTCTTTTTAAAATATAAGATTAAAAAGGACAGAAAAGAAAAACAAAAAAAAGCAATACAGACAAACAAACAACAAGAAACCAAATATAATAATAGTATACGTTTACAAAACAAGATGATAGGAATTTGGTAACGGTTATAATATTGCATATTATTACCTTCAAGAGGGCTGCTTAGATTAACAGATACAGACATGTAAAATGGGTCTAAACATATGAGTATTAACTGTCCTTTTCTATTATAGTCTGTTCAGCTATCTTATGTGTGTGTGTAGACATTGTAGATGTACTCATTGTAGATTTTGGAACATACACAATTTTTCAATTTCTTATAATAGGGAGACAATACAGTATTGATGCATGTGAGTTTGATTTATTTCACTTATATGTACAGCCCAAGTGCCCATCAATCAAGCAATGAATAAAAAAGATGTGGTATTTTTATACAATGGAATACTACTCAGCCATAAAGAAATATTGCATCAAGACTTTTATAAATTAATGGATGGGACTTGAGACCATACTCTGCACTTATCTGCCTGTTTGAGCCTTTAGGTTACATTCCAGCATGTAAACTCAACCCTCAGGACAATGAGGAATTCCTCCTCTGATTTTAATAGATGGATGACCTTTGGTACATTTGTTTGTTAGGGCACTTATGTCTTACCAGGGTGGAGAATGGACTGGGGAGGGTGGCCCAGGGGAAGCAGGTCAAAGAGCATTGCATGACTCTGGGAGAAAGCCTGGGAGTTGGGTGGTAAAGACTAAGAGAAGACTTAAACATTTGGCATCAGGTCCTGGGAAGTCATCTCTGAGCCTTTGGAGTGTCACCTTGAAAGCAGAATTTGTGTTTGTCTGGAGGTCCTGGCTCTCAGCTGGCAGCCTGAGGTATGATTTGGGATGCGAGTTTGTGGCAGGGAGCAGCAGCAAGGCCTAGAGACTGAGGTCAGGTTCGTGGGAGTTCACAGGAAGTCAACCAGGTTTATGTCACTAAACCCTCAAAACACCATTGTCACCAAGCTCACAGAGCTTCCCTGGCTGGCGATTCTCTGTGCACACTGTCACACCTCTTCTCTGAGAAGGTCATTCTGCCGTGTCTCCTCCAGGCACAGGATCACTGGCAGTTCTGTGATTGGAACGCTTTGGGGTTTTGCCTACCCACATTCTTCATTCATGGCTGCTTTAATCTGCACCCTTTAGCAACCCGGAACTGTAACTCTGAGAATGGCTGTTTTCAATGCATTCTGAACACCTCTCCAATGAGTTACCTAAGCAAAGACTGGACTCAAAGCTTCTTAGATAGCAGTGTTAGAAGGTGGGCCAGACTTGGGGACTGCCTAATAATTTTGTAATTGGTGTCAGAAGTAAGGGTGATCTATTCCTTCTAACGTCACAAATCTTCTGATCAGAGGTCTAGAACGGGAATGCAGAGGAGGAGGACATCTAGGAGAGAGGTAGCAGGTGCTACTGAAACCAGGGAGACTGGTTGGGATGTGAAGAGGGGAGAGAGAGATTGTTCATTGACAGCATATTCAGATTTTGGACCTGTCCATTGGAGTGGTTTATTATGGATTTGTCTTCAATACACTTTACTCCGATTCTTGAAAGAGCGTGGGACATTTTTTAAGTACAAAACAAATATGGAATGAAGGGTACTATGAGGTAGTAGAGATCTGGCTGATTAATCAGAATGGGACATGATAGTTAGTTGACTGTGGAACATTAATTGGAAAGTAAACCCTTCTGGGTTTTAAATGCATCCAGATTATCAAATTATAGATTAGACAAATGCTAAAACTAAGCACAATCGGAATAAGTGTTCCGCTCTTTAGGAGGAATAACTATAATAGCATTATTGATTTACTGCATGCATGCTTATAAAAACAGATTGAGGGCTGGGGATTTAGCTCAGTGGCATAAGTGCCTGCCTTGAAAGTGCATGGTCATGAGTTTGATCCCCAGTACAAAAAAAACAAAACAAAAATCGATGTCACTTCTAAATAAAGAAATTAAATCTTCTGTGAAGCTGAATGCATTATTACACCCAAGATCTAAAATGTTCTTGAAAAGTCTCATGTGTTCTGTGATGGGGTCTTTTCAGAAGAGCCAGAGAAAGGTCTTACTGAGAATGGGACCTAGCAGGGTGCAT
>PVLA01011566.1:0-52060 GCA_004027455.1 Hydrochoerus hydrochaeris | reverse complement strand
CACCATGACCACCATCAACACCATCACCATAGTCACCATGAGCATAACTACCACCATCACCACCACCACCATCACTACCATCACCACCATGACCACCATCAACACCAACACCATTGTCACCATGAGCATAACTACCACCATCACCACCAACACCATCACTACCACCATCACCACCAACACTATAGTCACCATGACCACTACAACCACCATTACCACCACCATCATCACCAGCATTACCATCACTATCAATACCCTTGTCACCATGATCATCACCACCATTATCACCACCACCATCACCACTGGGGTCATCATCCCTACCACTATAGGTATCACCATGACCATCATCACTACAACCACCATCCTTACCATCATTACCACCACCACCACCACCGGCAGTGTCATCACCATGACTACCATCACCGCCCTGGAGTCACTGCTCCTGGGTAAGGACTGGATCTTTGTTTGTCCCTGTCCTTTCCCCATCCCTCTCTGTACTACCTGAGCCATGTTCTGGGAAGCTGCCAGGAAGGGGACTTCACCTTTGGTCCCCATCTTTGGTGTCTGGCTGGGGCTTCAGTCGTTGGAAGCAGGGGGAGCACAAGAGGAAGGATGGACAGATGGGAGGGACAGTGGCTTCTTTTCTTCCTTTCTGTCTGGTGGCAGTGGCGTAGCCCATCCTGTGGCCCTCCTGATGCCTCAGCAGGTCATGTCTGCCCCTCGTCTTGCCAACATCTTCAAAAGCACTGTCTCTGTGACATCTCTCCAGCCCCTCTGACGAGTGGGCCATCTGCCTTCTGCAGACGCTGAGAGGTGCCAGTCAGTGGTGTGCCAGGTGCAGCACACACCCAGAGGGTCCTGGCAGGGCCCGCTCAATTCACACAAGCTCCAAGGGCATGGTGGCAGCCGTGTCGGAGCCAGGGATGCAGTGCTGCAGGGGACATGGTCCAGGGAGATGGACAGGGCTATGCTCTGGGGTGAGAATCACAAAGCAGCCATTTACCAGGTACCCACATTTACCCACCACTGTGGGGTGAGCTGTAGGAGACCCCAGAACCTGTCCTGCTGGGCTGTAAAGGGTGGTGAGCCCTGGCGGCTGAGAGCCTGCCTGAGATGGGGTGGGGAAGAAAGCCGGCCCATTGTGCCCCTGGGGTACAAAGCCCGGCCACTCACAGCCTGGCTGGCAGGCTGTCTTGTGAGGGGGACACATCCCAGGGCAAGGCAGGCACGACATCTCTGGGCAGGTGCTAGCTGGAAAGGAAATGCTCCTTTCTGGTGTGGCCCAGCCAGGAGGGCAGAGGGCTGGCACCCAGGCTGGACCTGGCTTCCCCTCCTCCGGGCTTCCAGCCCCTTCCAGGTTCCCTGGGACACACTTCTCAGTGGGTCTCAATCTCTGACGTGGTTGCTGTCTCCCTCACTCGTGACCACAGTGACAATGCACCAGCCACATGAAGCACCTGCCAGCCACCTGGCTATAGGTGCACTCTGGGGCAGCTCACCCCACAGGGGCCGCGACCAACACCCCAAGACCTGGAGGGCCCTGCATGCCCACACTAGCCACCGCTTCTTTGCTCAGCCCTCACGTCCTGCTTTCCCCCGTCACACCGCCTGGTTTGCTCTGATGGACAGTGCAGGCCGCCCCAGGCCTCAGCTGCAGCACAAGGCCCATGGTCTCAGGCTGCAGTCTGCCTCCCACCCCGCAGAGCAGCCAGCCCCTGTGTCCTGTGCTCTCAAGGAGCCACAAGTCCCGCAGATGGGGGAAGAGGGCCCGGACCCAGAGCCCGGCCTTGGCCCGGGTTAGATAGGGTGGGGACCTGCCACCTGCACAGAGCCCTCTTTACCAGGCAGAGGGATGCTTGCCATGGCCCGCCAGGCTCTGTGGGACCCGCCCTGCAGACACAATGGTCAGCTTGTACCTCCAGCCGCCCAATCATCCCCGCCCTGCCTGGGTGCCAGGACTGAGGTGAGCAAAGGGGAGCCAAGGGTCACCGAGCAGGCTCCATGTCACTGGCAAGGCCCCAGCAGGTGCCCGAGTGCTTAGAGCAACTGTGAGTGGCAGAGTTGCTCCCCAAAGATGACTGTGGCCCAATCTTGGAGCAGTGACTGTCACTTAAAGTGGCAGAGGGGAACTGAGGGTGCTGATCCGGGGCCCTCAGGAGGAAGGATGGTGCTGGGGTAACCAGGGGGCCCCCTCAGGTAAGGACACAGATTCTCCCCTGAGCCTCTGGAATGACACAGCCCTGCAACACCTTGACCTTCACCAGAGCCCCATCGACCTCTGACCTCCAGCGTGGCACAAGGCTGAGTCCGGGTCGTAAACCCCTGAGCTGGCGGTCATCTGCTGAAGGAACAGGAACAGGAGACCATGAACCCCCAGGGAAATGAGTCTTAGCTGTGCACCCCACCCTGCAGCATCCTGGGCCTGGAGACCCCCATCCGACCCCCAGGAATATGGGGAGTGACCCACGCTGGGTCTCAGTATGGCCTGTCCTCTGTGCACAGGAAGTCACAGGTGGACACACGCAGGGTCAGGGTGCCGGCCCAGTCTAGCCCTGGGCTTACTGGGGTGCGGGGGGCCTGTAGGGTGGGCAGCATGGGGGCTGCAGGGATGGAGAGACTTGGAGGGAGGGTATGAGGGGACTGGACAGGGAACAGTGTCCCTGCCAAGATGAGCAAGGCTGCGGACGGTGGCTGTGACCAGGGCCCCGCCCTTGCACTGTGGGGGGGTCAAGGATGAATAAGGATATGGACCCCCTCTGCCCTGGCGCCGCACGGGGAGCCCCGGGCACAGCTAGTGCTCCAGTTAAAGGTGGTGCTCTCTGGGGTGGCAGGATGTCAAGAGGTTTTAGGACACAAGTGGGGGCCGTTAGAGGAGGGCCCATGGAGGTGAGGGTGGGGACACTCAGAGGCCAGCCAGCAGGGACAGGCCGGCTGGGGGCGCACGCAGCTGGCTCTGCCACAAGCCCCCCCACCTCGCCACTTCCAGGGGAGGTGGTCACCTGTGAAGTCTGCTCGTGGTGACCGGGATCCATGCCAGGGCACTGGGGAGGGGCTGTCTTAGAACCCAGCAAGGTACAGGCCAAATGCACTGGAAAATCTCACCTGACCCTGCACCCTGAGGCCCTGGTGTCCTTGGAGCTGCTACCAGGGGAGGTGCTTCTGTCCCATGGCAGCCCGTGTCCCAGGCAGGCACAGGGCGTACCCAAGGCTGACACAGCAGCTGCCTGGCACATTCCTGTGGTGGCAAACTGGAGAGCCACACGCAGCACCTGGGTGGCCACGTCATGGCTTGCTCATCCGTCACCCTGCTCAAACACACAAACCACACAGTCGCAATCAGGGTTCCAGGAAGGACAGGGCCACCTCTGCTCCAGACCCCCCAGCCCCTCTTGCAAAGTTGACATATGTGTGCCTCCTTGGGTCACTGTCTCGCCTCCTCTGCCTGGGTCACCCTCCCCTTCCTTCCGGGATGGGGGGGACTGGCATAAGTCACTGTCTGGAGCAGCCTGGCTGCCGTGACCTCAGGGGTCCCCTCCTTGGGCAGCAGCTGGGCCTGGAGCCAGATGGGGAAGGAGAAGGGACCTGCCCTTCCCCTGGGCTGGGACATGGGTGGCCCTGTCCCCATTCCTGTGGCCCAGACTGTGATCTGAGTGTGCTGATCAACCCCATAGAAACTGCCTGCTGTCAGCCTCAAAGTCCTTGCAGGTCACAAGGGTTCCTTGGCATCAGTTGTGGCTCTGTTCCAGCCGACGTGCCCAGGGCTGGGCCTCATCTCTGGCCTCAGTTTCCTCACCTGTCCGTGAAGGCAGCCAGTTAGACGAGTCAGTGGAGACAGGAGATGGTGCCCCTGCAAGTTCCTGCCATGGGTCAAATGGTGCCCCCATATTTAAATCTGCCCGGACCTGTGAATGTGGCCCTGTTTGGAAGAAGGGACTGAGGTGACTAAGAGGGGCTCAGAGGGTAAGAGTGTCCTGGATCGGGGCAGCCTCGGTCTAAAGGCTGGAATCCTCATGAGAGGAGAGGGCGGCAGGCACAGACACGCACGGGAGAAGCTGTGATGCCGTGGAGCGTGGTGCCACCAGCAGCCGGAAGGCTCAGAACGGGCATCTGCTGTGGGACAGCTGGCCACACCTCGGCCTTGTGCTTCTGACCCCCAAAGAGACGGCAGAGGGCTGTGGTTGAAGCTGCCCAGTCTTCCCACAGCCACAGGACAAATGGAGGCAGGGACAGACTGACAGCAGCCTGGCAGGGTACGCAGCCTGTCCCCACCACTGAACCACAACTCTGCCCCCACCCCCAGGGCCTCTGTGTCCCAGAGGCTCCCACTCCGGCCTCCTGGGTTCTGGGCAAAGGGTCTGGACTCTGGGGGTTAGGGTGTGAGGTCCCCGACCTGTGTCCCTGCTGGGCCTGAGTGAGCCTGGGTGGGGAGGGGTGGCCGGGCTGTCCAGGGTGATCACTGCTGGGAGTTGGGGACCCCTCTTAGCAACAAGCACCTGGAGGGCGGTGTGACCACTGCGGTGCCTTCTCAGAGGGGAGCCTTTGCCGGGAAAAGCATCCACGCAAAGCCGCCCACGTGACGTGTGCTCCTGCCCCGAGCAGGAGGCAGTCATAGTGGGCCCGGGGGCTGAAGCGGCCACTTGAGGGTCACACAGCTCAATTTAAGCCTGGCTCTGCACCCAGGAACAAGTTCAATTCAGGCCGTGTCTCCCTGGAGCGCCAGTGAAGGGAGGACAGAAGCCTGCTGTCATTGTCCTCTTCTGGCAGCTGTGTTCCTGCTCATTAGGGCCCTTTGAGGTCCTTTCATCTCAGTGAAATTGCAGGCTCCTGGCAAGGCTCTCACTTAGCTGGAGCCCTCCGGCGGCCCCAGGGTGGCTGGCTTGCTCTTCCGGAGCCTCCAGGGTCTGACAGGGGACAGACAATCCCAGCTTCTGCTCCCCGTGCTGGGGGCCTGACCCTAGGCGTGGGCATCCTGGAAACTGCTTTAAAAGCAGCCTGGCGGGGAGAAGGCCTGGGCAGCTGGCAGAACACGCAGCCTGGCTCTCCCCTGGGATGCCTCCTGGGCCCCCAAGAGCTGTGATGTCACCATGACTCCACGCAGCTGCCAAGTGCCCGCCCGGCATGCAGGCCCCTCCTGCCAGCTCGGCACTGACGCAAATCAAAAGCCTGCAGCTCCTGGGTCACCGCCTCCGCCACCCAGCCGGCAGCCTGCGGTCTGCACGGGGAGGGCTCGGGCTGCCGAGCCGGCTGGCCTTTGGGATGATCAGCGGTGTGCTACAGGGCGGCCAGTGTGGTGACGGAGGTCAAGGAGACAGGTGTCCTTGTAGTTCCCCTCTGCCCCTCTGCCCCTCTGCCTGGGGAGCCACAGCTGCTGGCCAGCCCCCGCCCTGTCACCCCTGCCCGGAGGGACTAAGGTCCTTTGGTTCTGGTCACTGTTATTCAGCACTGAAGCATGGCAGGAAGACAGGCTGGGTGGACAGGCGAGCCAAGAGGCCATGCCGTGCCCGTTCTGGGGTGTGTGGGGACGTGGGAGTGGCCGCGGCAGCCTCTGGGAGGGGATGAGTGGGACCCGCCGCACACAGCCTGCTTCCCGGGCTTCGAGGGGCCGATCTCACCTTCTGGAAGATCCTGGCAGCCAGGCAAGCACACTGGGGGGTCCCTCCCACCCCCAAGGAGCACGGCGTCAGAGATAAGGGGCTGGGCTTGGGGATCGGGATGGACATGGGCACCGTGGGATGGGAGCCAGATGCTCTACCAGCCTGCAGGAGCGTTCTGCTCGCCCCGAAATATACACGCATGCGCTCCTCCACGCACACGCACATGTGCACACGGATGCTTGCAGACATGCACAGCATGTCACACACATGTACACAAGTGCCCCATTCACACATGCAAGCACATGTTACCCCAGTACATGTATAAGCATATGTGTACATACATATTACATGTCCATACATGTGACCTACATATAAAGCACTCACACATGTATATCCATGTGAACACAACACACATGCGTGCAAATACATGCACATGTTCAGTGTAAACACACGTACATGTGCACACCCATCATATGCACAACAGGATGCAAGCACCTTTTACACCACACAAGGGCACCTTCCTGCCCCTCCCCAGCACACATGTGCGGCACACTTAGGATCTCGGCCCTCTGCGCTGCACACTGAGGACAGAGAAGAGCAAGGTGTCTGGGAGCTGAAAGTCATCTGGGGCAGCCCTGTGGGCTGGAGGACAAGACAGTGATATGAGGTCCAAAGAGATCCCACTGTGGTACCTGGTCCATCACAGCAAACAGCCAGGAGACAGGCGATGTGACAGCTGTGACCACGACATGGCACACACAGAAAACCTGTCTGCCTGCACAGCCCCAGCACAGCTGCACTGTCAGAGCCAGGTGGGGTGGGAGGGTCCCTCATCCTGGACCTCTAGCCTTCTGCGAGTGGCCCGAGGGCTGGACCTCAGGGGATGCTCCTTCTGAGGTGCAGCCTGCCCATTCCTGCCTCGCTTCAGTGCTGGTCACGTTTAGACGGGCAGCCGGTCAACAAGAGGTCTCTACTCCTGCTTCTGTCCCCTGTGGCTTTGTCCTGGCCTGGGCCTGAGGTGTGACACTGCTGGATACCATACAGAGACCCCAGGGCCTGGCCATGCAGCTACCAACCCCTCAGGGACAGCCTTCCTGAGGTCACCAGGGTGTCCTGCAAACTGCAGGTGCTTTTCCAAGCAGGGCTGAGAGCTGGTGGGACTTCTGGGGAAGTCCAGAACAGGGCAGCAGGCCGCAGTGTGCTCAGAAGGAAAGCGTACCCCCCTCCTGTAGGGAGCAGACGGGCTGTGCTTTTGGCTGGGTTGGGCACAGCAGCTGGTGTATTTCTCAGCACAGACCAGGGTGCCTGCTCTGCCTCTTGGGCTGGGGTTGTCACCTGCATGCTCTCCAGAAAGCCCGTATCATGGGGCCACCACCACGAGGGCTCCTGCTGCAGTCAGAGCCTCCCGTTCTGCAGGGCCTGGGAAGCCCCAGGGGCTCAGTGGGGAGGCCCCTTGCCTGCCTCCTTCCCCTCCTGCTCAAGTCTTGGGAGCATGGTTTTCTTTAGAATACCCTGGATCACTGGCTGCCTCTCCCAACCTGCGCTTGGCTGATGGCACAGTCCCTGCGAGGCCAGCCGGGCAGCTGTCGGTACAAATGGGGCCAGGGCGAGAGGCAGGCAGCCACGACAGGCACCGCAGAGGCCTGCGAGTCAGAGAGGACCAGGGTCCATGCCTCTGACAGCCGTCTGTCCGCGCAGGCAGAACAGCTCCATCGCCAAGGCCCTGCCCCTCTCCTCGCGGGAAGTGAAGACCCACAGCCTGCACCCCACACCGCCCACCCTCCCCGGCCAAGCAGAGGGTGTTTTGGCTCCCTGAGGCCAATCCAGGCCAAACAGCCAACGCTTCTGTCTTGCTGCCCACTCCGGCAGCCACAGCGGCCAGGGCCCCGAGTCAATATTCACACACTCTGACCTGCCCTTCAGTTTATAAGACATAATATTTGCTCTTCTATTAGGAAAATAAGCAGGAGTTATCCTTTAAGGGCTGTGTACACATGGCTGCCCTTCAGAGGCGAAGGCTGCTTTTTCTAGACCGTGTGGGCTGGAAGCCCTCAACCCCATGGGACCCTGGATGGCAAACCCGGGCCCCCTGGCTGACCTTGGCTCCCCAGGATGACCACAGGGGCTGCCAGAGGGGCTGGGCCTGAGATCAAAGCTGGGACGCGGTGGCACTGGGCCACTGGGCATTGAACAGCTGTGTCCCAGGCTGGCACCGAGCCATCTCTAGGTCCCACGCTGTCACATGGCCTTGGTGGAGAAGCAGTTCACAGCAGAACCACAGAGACCTTCGGTCTGGCAAAGGCCTACATTGGATCTCAGTCCTGTTTCCTCCTGGTTGTGACCTTGGGCAGTGGCACAGCCTCTGCAGGCTTCGGTGGTCCTGCCCATCTGGACGGGTCCAGGCCACCTGGGTCGGAAAGGGAGGCAGCTGGCTCCTACCTGCCCTGGTGGTGACAGGGCCTCTCCAGCCCTGCCTGTGGGACCTCGCCTTTGGTGGCTCCGAATCGGCCATGAGGGCATGATTACAGCACAGGACACTGTCACTTCTGTGCACCAAGAGCCAGCTCCCCGGCTTATCTCTGTCCCTGTACTTGGGCTACAGAGAGACAGTATGAGTACAGGCTCAGGGCAGCTTCCTGATACCAGAGTCCCGCCGGCTGAACAGGTAACAGAATACTGGACTCTCCAGCCCTTGCCACCTACTCAGGGAGTCATTCTGGGTCCCTGTGGGAGACCAGCTCCCCCTCACAGGGCCCTCTCCTGGACACCCTGGGGGAGCCCCACTGCAGCGGCCTCCTCCTTGGTGAATCCCAGGGCCTCTCTTACAGCCCCAGACCCAGCACATGTGTTTCTGGGACTCTCAGCCCCGGCTTGGTTACTGGATCCCCACTGGTGGCCCTTTGGGTGTCATCTCAGCCCTGCTGGCTTCCGTGGGAACAGGAAGTGGGCCGAACATGGGTCCCTCCCACGGACCTGGTTATGATCTAGGTCTTTTGGACCTGCTGCTTCAGCCTTTGGACCCGAGGCTCCCCATTTCTGAGGGAGAATCTTGAGACTCCTGTTCCTAGCTGAGCGTGGGTGGGGTAGCTACCACCTGCCTTCCCAGGAATGGCATCTTCCGCTCACCCTCTGAGTTCCACATGGGCTCCTGGGGCCCGGGCTGGGGGTGGGCAGTTATGTGTTTGTTTTTGGGCAAGAGAAAGGATTAGGCAACCTGAGTGGGCCGGACTCTCCTGAGTCAACCATGTGCCCCAGCAGAACAGGCGAGCGACCAGAGGACACTAACAAGGAAGCGCCCTGGCCCGGTCACACGCACAGGGTGTCGCCAGGCTGTCCCCCAGCCCTGCTTCCTCCTTCCTAGTGAGCAGCCTGCCCGGCTCTGTCCTAATCAATCTTTCCTGCTCCCCCTCAGTCTCCCGTGTGCTCTGGGGGGCCCCATCTCAAGGTGCCCGGATATTCTAGAAGGGCCTGCTGGGAGCTTGGCCCGGCCCAGCCCGGCTGCTGGGGGACTGGGGAAACCTGAGGAGGACGTGTGTCCCACAGCACCACAGAGGCAAAGGCCACCTAGGAATGGAAGTCTCCGGGGGGGCAGCTTGGGAGCGCCTTACACCACTGCTTGCAGGTCCTCCTCATCAGCTCAGGTCCCAAGAGCCTGTGGCCCCCTGAAATAAACAATGGGGTGACCCTGCTTTCACCAGCTCACTGCCTCCAGGTACCCTACCTTGGGGGTCGGACTCAGCTGGCTGGTCCCCGAGCCAGACTGTGACTACAGGGATGTGCGGATGCCGGCCTTGAGGGGCCATGGTCAGCCGCCTGCGTAGACCCAGAAGGTCCCGCTGTCAGGAGGAAGCACATGGAGGGAGGCCAGGCCTGGGGTGCATGGAGGCCCTGAGGCCCTGAGGCCCGATGAGCTCTTTTGCTTAAAGTCACTGTAAATTGGGGGATCTTGTTCCACCCCCAAAATCTCCAAGTCCCCCATCTTGGGATTCCCCGGGGCACTGAAAGAGATCCTGTCATCCCAGCACTTTGGGGGCTGAGGCAGGAAGATGCCAAGTTCTGCACCAGCCCGGTAACTTAGTGCATGAGACTCTGTCTCAAAGCAGAAAATAAAGAGTTGTGGATGTAGCTCAGGGAAAAGGCCCTGAACTCAGTCCCCAGGACAGGGAGAGACCGAGAGGGCCATGCAGAGGCTATGGCCAGCCTGAGCGGCGGTTTGGTGTCCTCGCTCCCTGTGGGGTAGTCAGGGACTCAGAGATAGCACCCCCGAGAGGAGCCCTTCCCATTCACAGCTGCTGTGATCCACAGCCTGGGTCTGTCCTGGGACCCCAAGGCCACCTGTCACGGAACTGTGGTGGACCCAAGAGTTAGCCATAGCACTGGAATATTCCTAAGGCCCCAGGATGTCACAGGACAGAAAACTGCTTTAACCCTCCTGTGTCCCCTGCCCGCCACTACCAAAGTACAATCATCCCATGGCCATAAATGTAATGACATCCTGCGGCAGGTCACAAACTTGTTTGCCAGGAGCAGAGGCCTCTTCTGGCAAGTGGCACGTGCAAGGGCAGGGACAGACAGACAGATGATGAGCAACTTGGGGGGCAGTACAGGGCTCGGGGGCAGAGCCGTTCTCTGTGTCCCCAGGACTGAGGGTACAGGGCCACCAGCTCCTCCAGAGGCCACGTGGTGGTCTCTGAAGTTGAACTGTCCTCTGGTGCAGAGCAGGGAGGCCACTTCCGCCAGCCGGCGCCACCCCTCCGGAGGCCCCCCTCACTGTCACTGCCCTGGCGGCCTTGGTGGAGTTGGAACTGCCCGTGAAGGAACAAAGGCCCCTAGGTGTGGTTTTTGAACTTGGCTGTGGTCCCTGAGGTTGGTGAGGGCCCTGCTTGCACAATAAGTGTGCACTCGGGCTCGTCCAAGGGCCAGACCTGGCCGTCCACGTGTGTGGGGGATTGAGGCAGCTATTTGCTGGGGTGCTGGGAGCCCGGGCCGGTGCCGGCCTCTCTGCTGCTGGACTTGTGGAATAGTCTGTAAACACCTGTTAGGCGAAAGCCTGCTATCCCGGGCTCCGTACACGAGGGAAAAGGGTCACCGTTAATGTTTGCCTTTTCAAGTCCGCATCACGGCGGTCTCACATCATCGTGTTTACCACATACGTGCAAAGCGTGAGAGACTATTCTGGCCTCGAATCGAATCAATTTTCAAAAGTGCGTCACATTTCCGTATCTCCTAACGCAGTCCACGCGCAGTTCAGTGTTGGTTTAAGATCCTTGGAGTAATGCAGGCAGAAGGTTGGGGCGCCCTGGTCATGTAACTGACCTGTTGTGGGTCAACAGAATCACGGAATGTTCTAGAAGCAAGAGGCCCTGGGTCACCTCAGGAACCACCCCACAGTAGCTCTCTGTGCACTTTTCTCTCCTCATCCTCTTCACCTCCCCAGGGCTCCCTTTCCTGCCACAAACAGCTAGAGTGAGTGCACACACACACACACACACACACTCCCTCTCTGCCCCTCTGTGAGTGGCCCCACAGTAGGGACCTGAACAGCAGGACACAGGCCAGGCCCCTGCACAACCACAGGCCTTGCTGGAGCCAGACGGAGGGCAGGACAGACAGCAAGGGTTGGGGTGCAAGGTGACCCCATGAGAGCGAGTGCAGCCCTTTGGGGGTGGGGACCAACCATCCCAGTTTTTCCCACAGAGGGGATGTGGGACTTTGTTCATTTTTGCCCTGACCTATATCCCAGTCCTTTTTATCTTTATTTTGAGACAGAGTCTTGCTCTGTCACTAAATTTCCCAGGCTGGGTTAGATTTGCAATCCTCCTGCCTCAACCTCCTAGGTGCTGGGATTCACTGGGCCTGGACTAAGGTGTGGGACTTAATGTAGACAAGGAATCCCAGCTAACCAGGACTGTGGTGGGACAGGCTGTGGGGAGGGAGTGAAACAGTAACTTAGGTTCATGTACTGACGAGGTGGCCCAGGCCCAGTGGTCCTGACGGTGTGCCCCGCCCCCTGGTCCCCACCTTTCCACAGAGCTGTGGTCAAGCCCTGCTCTATGCCCTGCCCGGGCATGGCTGGGACACCAGGACCCGTGAGCCTGGGCTCGGAGCTGCTCTCTTCGGCACCCAGCGATGGCACAAATAGCATCACCCCTAAGGGGACTCAGCCTGGTCCGGCCCGTCTCCTGGTGAGTGTCAGACAGAGGCCTTGGGGACAGGGCCCCAGCACCAAGTGGCCATTGGGAAGGGCAGGGCCTCAAGGCCCCTTCTCACGGGACAAAGGCCCGTGACAGTCCTGGGAGCCACAAGCGCTGTCCCGACCTTTCTCCTGACTAAAAATAACGCGGACTCATTGACAGAACTCAAAAATCAAGAAAGTAAAGCGACAGAAGGAAGAGCCCTGCTCCACTGCCCAAGACAGGTAGCTTAGTGGCCTCCCGACCGCGTCCCCCAGCCACACCTGGCCCCGTGTGTTTTCAAGCGCCATGTAACAGAGGTAAACACGGAGCGAGCAGACAGATCCCAGCCACGTCTTCTTAGGCTCTGCTTGGTGCATGTGGCGTCGGGGGCGCATCTCATTAATGCTGGTTCTGTCCCGTGCCGTCCCTTCCTGTCCCATGCCATCCCATCCTGTCCTGTCCTGCCCTGTTCTGTCCTGTCCTATCCCGTCCTGTCCTATCCCGTCCTGTCCTACCCTGCCCTGTCCTGTCCTGTCCCATCCTGCCCTATCTTGCTCTGTCCTGTCCTGCCCTGTCCAGTCCTGTTTGGACTTACCCTGTCCTGCCTGTCCTATCCTGTCCTGTCCTGTCTTGTCCCATCTTGTTCTGTCTTGTCCTGCCCTGTCCTGTCCTGTCCCATCTTGTCCTGTCTTGCTCTGTGCTGTCCTGCCCTGTCCTGTCCCATTCCATCTGTCCCTTCCTGTCCCTTCCTGTCCCGTCCTGTCCTACTCTCAGCCCCCCTGTTGGGATCTTCTCTCAGCGTAACCCACAGTGACTACACCGTATTCTGCACACCAACTTTCCTCTCCTGCTGTGTTGGCTTTGCTCTGTCCACTGTAAAAGTCCCTCCAGGGTGGACGTTTCTGTGCATGGACATTTCCTGAATTTCAGGATCTTTCCCAGTCCGGGGGCTCAGGTAAGAGCACCCCCAGATCCACAGGGGAGAGGGTGCCGTGATCCATGCTTCTGAGCCCTCAGGACATCTTGCGTGTGCCCTCCACTGCCGTAGAAACAGTCAAGACGACCGCTTCAGAGAGAGAGAGAGACAGAGAGAGAGAAGGTTCGGCGCGGGTCACAGCCTCAGAGGACGCAGGTCCGGGTTTGATGGCTCTGCTGCGCTTGGGGTTTCCATGGGGCAGCATGTTCCAGTGAGGCACGAGCACCAGGAACTCTCTCCACCCCTCGGGACAGAGAAGCGAAGGACAGGGAGGGGGAGGGGTGGCTTCGCAGAAGCCTTTGGGACATCTGTCCGGGTGTGTGAAAGAATGTAGTGCTTCCACGAACGGGTGAAGGATGGGGTTTACACACCTTGGAGTCCTACTGTGCCACCAGGAAGGATCCACTGAGTCACCTGTAGGAGGCTGGGTCACCTAGACCATAGCTTTAAGTGAAATACATCAGACATGGAAGCCTACACATCACATGGTTTCTCTTAGAGGACAGACCTGAAGTATAAGAGAAAAATAAAAGACAGATGACAGGAGACAGGGAGGTAGATCTTTACAAAAAGACCTAGAGGAAGAAGGAGAGAGCAGAGGGAAGGGATGGATAAAGAACCAAGCCGTGCTGCGCCCATGGGCCGGCTGCCCCCAAAGAACGTGACCATGATGCACTGCAAGTCCGCAGTCATAAAAATAAAAATGTTAAAAATGTGCTTTTAGGGGATTAAGAGATGGCGGGGAGGGCGGGGAGGGGAGGGGAGGGGAGGGGATGAAAGGGGGATTAGAAAGTGTCCTGTGCATGGACCAGCTCTCAGCCAGGAGTGTAAACATATGTACTGCAAACAGATTCAAGAAAAATCGAAAAAAAGAATCACATTTGTGTCGTATGTTTATTTCACTAAAGATCCTGGCACTGGACTTCCCTGCCTGGGCAGTGTGGACCATCAGCCCCCCTCGTGTCAGACCCCTGCTGTCCTAAAGGTGCTGTCCCCAGCACCCCACACCCAGGGTCCATGGCCACGAAACTCCAGGATGCGATGGCAGGCGGGGGCAGACGTGCAGGGACATTGTCTGGGGCCGGCGCCTGCACCTCTTATCTGACCCTAATGAGCAGGGGCTCTAGGGGGTGGACGTGCCTAATGACAGGCCGGCAGGGTGCCCTGCACAACTGCCCAACGTCAGAATCCTGGGCTGGCAGCGGGGACGCTGTGGTCACAGCGCACCACACCTGGGACAGCAAGGGAGTCCAGGAGAGCCCAGGGAGTGGCAGGAAGGAAGTCACAGTCCCACCAGGGACAGCCCAGCCCCTGTGGCCATGTCCCCCACCCCCCATTGCTGCCATCTCAAGCTCCCCGCCTGCCGTCCTCTGCCTTTCCTGTGCAGCTGTCTTCAGCCACTTGGACCACACCAGGCACAGGCCAGTCCCCGCAGCTGTCCCAGGTGACCCTCCCTGCACCTCGACTTCGCCCCCCTGCTGCCTTTGAGAAAGATAACCGACTCTTTAAAGGGTCACCGAGACACGCCACCCCTCTCTCAGGGAAACCCGATCGCCACTCGGCAGAACCGTGCTGTGTCTGGAGGTCAGGGTCACAGGGACCTCACTCTGCAGAGGAGCACACGGCCGGCACCACGAAGAGGCTGCCGGAACCCGGGTGACTGCCGCGGAGACCAAACCTGGCCCGCCTTGGCCTCCCGAGGCATCTCAGTCTCCAGGAGAAAAGGGAGCTCTGTGGTGGCCTTTGCTGCAGGCGCCTCTCCCGAGGGAGCCAGGTGGGTTTCAGCTGAAGGTGCTGGGTTGGAGCAGGGCCACCCTGGAGTTGGGACACAGAAAGAACTGGGACTGGCAAGGTGGTGTCAGGCCCACTCAGAGCTGTGTGGAAACCAATTTGTTAGCGTACACAGGCACACATGCACGTGCGTGCACACACACACACACACACACTCACGCACATGGTAAGTAGCCGTGGGGGTTTTCAAGCCCCAGCTCTTGCTGCAAGAAGCTTACACAGCACAGACTGAGAGCTGGGAATGAACCTTGTTTCCTGTTTCCATCCCAGGTTCCTGCAGTGGCACCGAGCAGAGAGAAGAATTTTGGTGTCAGGAGCTGCCCAAGGACCCACAGCAACACAGGAAGAGCCAGCGTCCCCAGGGGACAAACTTCAGAGCAAGCAGAGCATGACCCCGAGGGGGACTTCCCAGCCCCTAACACGGAGCTACGGACGCCCAAGCCTGGCTACGTGCTGCCTGGGTGTCCCGACCCTCGGGGCCCCTCAGGAGAGGGTAACGCGCCTGGTGCCCCGAGCCCTCCCTGTGACACACCCATGCCCGGTGTCCACCCACCACCACCCGCTCCTGCAGAGGCCTCATCAGGACCAGATCAGGGTCAATAGTACGGCCTAGCCTCTGCCTGTGACACACCTTCCTCCTGCATCTGCTTAGAGTCATGGAAGGAAAGATTCGCCAGGTAGCAGCTGGGCAGTCAGTGTCTCTGGCCACAAGTGTGTGCAAACACTGGGACCTGAGCAGAGGGCTCACAGGAGTCCCAGACCCTGCCCGCAGCCCAAGGGCCCCTTCTCCTCAGAAAGGGTTCCCTCAGATCTTCAGGGGGAGATGCTGTGCCGTGCGAGGGACAGAATTTCCTTCTCGGCCTCGTTTCTTGGTAGCATTTGATGCCACACCAGTAAGTTTACCTCTGCGAGCCTCAGTTTGCTTGCCTCGGAAATGGGGGAGCAGGCTCGCTCTGGTCAGGCAGTGCCTGTGGTGATACATAGCCCGTGTCAGGGCCTCCACGGTTGTGACCCTCCTTGGTGCTCACAGTCCTTCACTCACAGTGACTTCTGCTTCTCATCAGCACCCCAGGCCCTGCCTGCTGGGCTCCCCTCACTCACTGCCCTTTGTCCCCAGGGACATCGGGCTGTGGTAGCAGCTACACAGGGGTCCAGGAGCCCCCGTACAGCAGTGACTCCGGTCTCTGGGCAGTATCTTCTGTCCTGTGTGGACGGGGGTCTTAGAGGGACCGTGCCCAGGAAAGCCATCTGCAGATGTGTTTTGGTTTCCCCACTTACCCTGTCCTTGCAAACAAGGACAATAATCAATGTGTGCACTAGAGTGGTGACCCCGGTTTACAAGCCCTACAGGCCTACACTCCAAGTGGCACCTTTACCCAAGTTTCCTGGGCAAAGCCAGCCCCAGCTGGCATAGCCCACCCACGGCCTCCCAGTGGCACGATCTTTCCTTACCTGTCAGTTCCCGAACTCTGGACATCGTAGGAGGTTTTCTGTTCCAGTGTTTTGGCCTGAGCCTTTGTCCCTCAGGGTGGGCAGGCAGGACCCTGGCTCGCCCTGGTTTTGGTGGTCACGCTCGGGAGGGTCGGCCCCGGGTAATGGGTGCTGGCATAGACGGGGTGAGCAGCCTGCTTGTCCGTGGTGTCCAGCCCTCTGTGTGTTCAGAGGACAGTGTGCATATAAATAACCTTTAGCTCGGAATAGGGTGGAGTCGGGTAGGGGGACAGTGTCCTCCAATGTGACAGGACCCGACATCCTCTGCCACTTGTGGGTAGCTGCACCCGATCCATCTCACCAGTTCCCTCCTGGGCCAGGAGAGCGACAGAGCTTTGGGGGCCAAGTCAGGGGAGCCGCTCTGTCCTCAACTCTGTCTCCCTTGTAGGAGACGGGACCTGTGACCCAGTAGCCCTCAAGAGCAAGGGACACAAAGGACTTCAGGGTACAAAACCTTGCTAGCACTGGACACTCACCATTGCCTAATTCAGGCATGATTTGCAGTTCTGAATCACGTCTCGGAAGTTTTTGTTTGTTTTCCGAGGGAAAAATGTCCCAGGGGGTGGAGGAGGGGGATTTCTGTCCCTGTGTATTTCTCACGGTCCTTTTCCTCCCTCTCATGTCATGCATGTTTCCCGACACATCCCCCTCTGCCCTCACGCGAAGCTCACCCTGGTCTCCTCCTCTCCACGGTCACATGCCTGTCGGTGAGGCTGCACCCGGCTCACTCCCACCTGGCTCCCATCTGCTGTGTCTCATAGCCAGGGCTCTCTCAAAGCCCTGGGGAGTCACACAGCTGGTGGCAGGCAGGCAGGCACCTCCACTTGTCACCTGGAGGCCACCAGCTTCCCCAGGCTGTCCCTGGAGCCAGGGGATCTTCTTTCCCCCTGCTAGACACATTCACACCTTCCTAGGAAGCCGTCTTGGTTTTTAAGAAGCAGAATCATGCAGTAAATGCGCTCAGGAAAGCGGCTGCCAGTCTAGCAAATGAAGGGTTTTTAATTTTTGGCCAAAAAAACAAAAAATTCTTTGGAAAAATGAATAATCTCGTCCTAACTTGCTTAAGAAGATGAGGGTTTGTATGGTCGACTTTCCAAAGAGGGGCACCCTCTGGCTTCCATGCCTGATAGATAATGATGAGGTCACCCTAAAAATTCTGGCCCTAACTGGGCCCCTGGAGAACAAAGGAGGACCCTGGTCACAGATGCACTGGACCACAGGTGTCAGCAGGGCCTGTCTGGGCTCACTGGTGCATGTGGCTGCCCCGAGCGTGGTGGGTTTCACAGACCTGCCCCTGCAGCGTGTCTTTGGTGTGGCTTCATGGAATCACTCTCTGGGTTACAGGCTTCCGGTTTCTCTCTGTGCTGGGACCATGGTCCTCAGTCTGTGCCCAGAGCTTTGTCTCTGGCTTCTGAGGCCCACTCACTGGACATGCCAGCTCCGCAAATGGTGGAGGCGGGAACCTCTGGCAAAGCATCCTCTTCCCCGTGCCATGGAGCCAGTAGGGAGGCTGGCATAAGGCAGCTGGCTGCTCTCCCACCCTGATTCTACCCTAAGGAAACTTCCAATCAGTGCAAGTGTGTGCCCTGGTATCACGCCCCCGGTAAGATGCCTCATACTACATGGGACGGAGGAGAGGGCTCAGCTCTCACAGAGGCTGCCATTGCTGCCCCCGGCCTGTCCAGTGCTCCTGTGCAAGGCCAGGCCTGGGCTGGGTGTGGTCACAGGCCCTGAGCAGAATGTACGAACGTGCAGCACCCCATCACGCTGGTCTGACCCACTGGGCAGCCGGTCTCTGCCGCCAGATGCCTGCGGGGTCCCTGGGAAAGGGGTACCTGGGGAAGCAAGCAGCCGTCTCCCGAGGGGACATCCAGCAGGTGGGCAGAGAGGAAACTGTGATTCTTTCCAAGCAGAGATCAGCAATAGCAGGCCTATCCTGTGGGGCGTCTCTGGGCACGCCTCTGCCGCGGAGTCTCCGGAGCACAGCCAGTCCGACCCACAGCCAGTTCAGGTCGGTGGAGCAAAGGAATCGGGCGGCTCAGCTCTGTCAAACCTCGCAGGGCGCCGGGTGACCGCAGCTCTCCACGGTGAGACCAGGCTGATCCAGGGAAGGTGGCGGCTGGTTTCTGCTTGTGTCACGAGATAGGAAACGATGGCCCACAGTTGATTATGTCGGTGTGGCAGGGATGAGGTGAAATCTCCGGAACTCTTCCCTTTCTTGGTTCCCAAGCCATGGTCAGCCCAGAGCTGCTGTTTGGAAGTAGAATGGAAGCACAGAAAAGGACTGAGAGGAAGAACAGGAGGGCAGCTGGGTCAGATCCAGAACCGGTGGGAGGAGGGCAGAGTGCTGGTTTGCTGGGAAGGGGGTCGCAGGGGCTCGGCGCCTTCAGGACGCCCGTCACCCCAGCCCCGAGAGTGGACCAAGGCTGGTCCAGGGCTGCAGGAAGGTTCGAGCTGGCTGGAAAGTTGTCTTTGAAGGGACACACAGGAAGCCTGGTCCACCAAGAGGGTGGCAAGAGGGTGTCACCATCACCTCCAGTATCCACAGTGGTGAGGAGGGGGTTCCAGGATGCCCTTGGATATCAAAACCCACACTCAAGTCCCTTCTAATAAATGGCACAGCATCTGCAAAGAATCCAGGAGCATCTTCCCACCTTCCTGAAATCGCAGCCGATGGCTTCTCATTCCTAATCCGTGCAAATGCCGCATAAATGACGAGACGCTGCCCAGGTTCCGGGCAGACCTGCTCCTCCCCCCCTCACGTTTGCCACCCATAGCTGGCCGACCCGCAGGCACAGTGCCCACTGCATACAGTGTCACGTGAGCTCCAAGCATTCCTGGGACCATGGTGGGCTCCTCAGGGGCAGCAGAGGGAGCAGTGTACATGGACTATGGGGTCCGCAGCTGCTAATTGAGGACCCCACGCTCAGAGAGGGTGCGTGTGCGTGGTCCCAGGGCTCACTGGGCTGCCCTGTGGCTCTCTCCCCACCCGACAGCCTGCTCAGCCTTCCCCCCACACCCGCCAACCTGGCCCTTTGGGGTGATGGTTTTCCAGCCAACATTCCCTCTGGCCCACTCGAACAGCAAGAAGGAGATAGGCTCTTTCTTGCCAGAAGTTAAACCTTAGTTAGCTTTTCCTCCCTTACCGAGTTGTAGACTCAAGAGCCTGGTACTACTGAGAAAATGACAGCTGAGCCCGGTTCCTAGCTGGGACTGTGTGTGAGGAGGGGGCCGGGGCAGGCGGAGGGAGCCTCTTCATTAAGGACAAAGCTCTCCGGACACATCTCTTGATAGGGCTGCTGCCGCCAAGGCTCAAAGAATCATCTGTTTTGTTTCAGCCGAAGAAACCTCAGCCCAGAAGCATCAAGCGCGTTCCCACAAAGGCCTTTAATTATCAGAGAAGGCTGACGACGCTTTTGCATTTTAATTAAGATTAATGAATCATGCATGACTCATCAAGCTGTCCTCACGTTGGTGGAGGAGCAGAGAGAAAGCTGTGGTATAGACGGGGTCCTTGCGTAGGGGCAGGCTGGGTGAGGCCCTGGCAGTGTGACCTCAGGGAGGACGGAGGCCCCTGCAGCCTGTGGCCCGGGTTCTGGAGACCTGAGTACAGTCAGTCACACAAGAGTGGTGCCCAGGGTGCCAGGAAACCTGACCTTCAACAAGTTCTTGGTGAAGTTTCAGCGATGCCTGTTTTTTTAACCCAGGACTTGTCAGGGATGTCACCCTGTTGCTGTGTGCTGAGTCCCCTGGCTCATCCGAGCACAGAAGGCTTTTGTCCCAGATGTCACTTTTAAGACTAGGACAGGATTCCCTAGACGGGGAGACCTGTGATCCAGAACGGCGCCTCTGTGCGAGATGGCCGAGCAGGTGACAGGAGCCAGAGCTGTTCCCGGGGGAAACCATGCCTGTTAGTGCCAGAGACAAATGTGTCCAGACGGGCTGGGTTGGGGCACCTTTGGAACAGGGCCACCACTACAGGCTCTGTGGGTGACTCTGCTTGGCACGGGTGTCACAGGCTGGCCTGTGAGCACCACAGGGACTGGGCACCCTGCATAGCTGCAGTACATAGAGGGGAGGGCAGATGCCTTTCTCGGGCACAGGGGTGGTTTGTCTGTTCCCCAGGTTGCTCACCCATTTTCCCTGTGGATGTGACATTGTTTCAGTTGACAGATGACACTGGGTGGGAGTCGGGGATCTCAGGGTTTGGGAGGTCACCCTTCCACCTCTGTCCAGCCCAACCACCAGGCAGTGAGTTAGCTCATCCACCTGGACACTGGCGTTCTGTGCCCACCTTGCAGGCAGATCTGAAAATGAAACAGACTCCAGGGCCAAGGAAGGCCAGAAGGAAGGGAGTCCAGCAGGCCCAGGATGGACTGGCTGGTGTCACAGACAGCGGGTGGCTGGCTGGTCTCTCTCTGTCCTGTGGTGACCCAGGGGTGACATTGCAAGAGACCTCAGAGCTGAGAGGATTCAGCTTCCAGTGGTCAGGCCAGGACCAGCTTGGGACTGGGCTCCAGCTTTGCGGGGAGACCGAGCTGCTGGCATGGCAGGAAAGGACAAAAGCCTCATGTCCAAGAGACTGACAAGCCTGGATGGGACAGGGCGGTTGGGAGGGCAACCGGCTTTCTGCAGAGTGCTGCCTCCTTGCTACTCACTGTCTCCAAAGGACGAGGAGCAAACAAAATCCTTCAGAGCAGAAGTGAGGCCCATGTACGCGCCTCGGGGCCTCCTGGGTTCCCAGTCGAGCTGGCGATCTGGGTTTCCTTGTTACCTCTCCAAGGTGACTGGGACCATTGAGGTCCTGGCTCAGCAACCCACACTGGTAGACTCTGGGCAAGTTCTAGAATCTTCCTCGTTTGGTTTGAGATGCTCAGCAGAGTTTAGTCTGATGGGGTTGCAGGAGTGGAGGTTCTGTCAGGTGCACCCTGCTGCTCCCAGAGCCAGGGGTGATGAAGCATCTTTGGCTGTTTGCAGCTTCCAGAGAAATAAACTCAGCAGAGACAGTGTCCCCAGCCTGCAAGGGGGAGCCCGATGCCAGCCTGCCTAGGACCCACCACTTCCCTGGCCGGTGGAGGCTCCATCCGTCTTGTGGACCTTGTCTTTCTTACGGGGTCTCCCGGGCTCACAGGAGGCTGCCAAGGAGCATGAGGTGGCCTGGACAGCTCCTGCTCAGTGGTCTCCCCGGGGACCCTGGATACTGGCCTCCCATGCTCTGCCCAGGAGGGTCCTCCATGGCCACCTGCCCAGTGGGATTTAGGGCTGGCTGAGTCATGCAGAGTCCCAGTGGCATTCCTCCTATGGCCTGCCTTCAGGGTCTCAGTGTCCCCTCTTCAGAGTGGGCTCCTCCCCTCCCCTCCTTTCCCTCTCCACGCTCCCCTCTTCCCCGTCCTCTCCGTCCCCCCCTCCTTTCTCTGTCACTTCACCGCAGCCTTGTTTTTAGTTTTCATTTTGACACAGGGCCTGGCCCTGTGCTCTGCTGGAGGCCAAGGCAGGCCTGAGCCTCTGCAGAAGGGGAATCACCCTGAAGGTACATCGGATAGGAATAGCTCTGCAAGCACAGAATCCAGACTGCTTACCTGGGAGAGGCCAGGTCGCCTCCCACCACTGCGGGCCCAGGACCCGGATGCTTCAGGCACAGCTGGATCTAGGAGATGGCATGAAGACGCATGCCCGATGGCACCTTTGCACAATGGCGCTGGACAGCCTGGCTGGCAGCCCCTGGTTCAGGGCTAGAGGAGAGAAGAGCCTGTCTTCAGGAGGGCACGCACAGGCCCAGCCTCACCCACGTTGGCCTTGGGTCCAACCTGTATCCCCCTGGAGAGAACTGGCCTTGGTGGAGCCAGGTGCTGGGCCAGGCTGGCTCTGCTTGGCCAGCCAGGTGCCTGCTCAGGGAAGGAGTTGCTCTGGTCTGAGGGGGAAGATGGGCTGAGAGGAAGGGGAGCAGCCAGGCCCCACAGGAGGCAGGCAGACAAGGCCGGGGACATCTCGGGGGAAGGCAGGAGGGAGGGATGCAGAGGCGGGAGCCTTCAGGGGACCTGACAACCAAGCCGGGTGGCAGAGCCACGTCACCATGGCAACAGTAGCAGCTTCCCGGCCTCTACTGACTCTGTTCCCCATCCCGGAGGTGGCCCTCAGCCTGCCCACTGAAGGGCTCTGTCACCGGGGACTCGGTGACGTGGGGGCACCCAGGTTCTTAGTCCTTTTAGCTCCTGCCAGAGAACTGTGGGGATCAAGACAGACAAGGAGTCCCTGTCACCCCTCTGTCCTCACAGATTGTGAAGGCTGAGCACAAAGCACCACTCCTAGACACTGGGACATCTTCAGGAAGAGTCCAAGTCCCCAAGACCCCTGGGGTCAGGAGCCGTGACTGCCACCTCCAGGAAGTCCAGGGTTTGTCAGCAGGGCCCAGTGGCGGGGGTACATGGATGACCACAGTGGTGTGGATGGCCAGGGGCACATGGGTGGTCAGAGAAGACACAGATGATCAGGGGACATAGGTGATCAGGGCACATGGATGCCCAGGGTGTGGCTGGGAGGCCTTGGTCCCCATCTCCAGGGGACAGGAGGTCAGGGTTCCCCACCCGAGGCCTCCCAGGTGAGCACCCCAGGGACAGGAGTGGGTGCAACCCCCAGGGCAGAGCCCTCCTCTGCCCTCACACGCACTACAGGACCAAGGCAGCACTTGCACCCCGGCCTGGGGGTAGAGAAGACAGAACATGAGTGGGCGGGACTGATGCTCAGGAGTGGGGACCCAGGTGGGGGACAGGTGGCCTCCTGGTAGTGGCCCCCAGCCAAGCAGCCTCCTGCCTAGAAGGGATAAGTTGCCAGGATGCAGTTGACCCAGGCCCGCCATGGCACTGCTTCTGAGCTAGCTGTGTGTGCTTGCTTGTGTGTGTGTGTGTGTGTGTGTGTGTGTGCGTGTGCATGCATGTGTACATGGTAAGCAACTTCCCTGACATCACCCCTTCCAGGCCTCCTGAGCTCTCTGCCTCAGTTTCCAATGTGGGACCATCAGGGAGTGGCCTGCTGGCTCAGGAGCTTCGATGTGTGGTGTCACCTTCCCCTCAGGCTCAGGGACAGAGACAGCATGGCTGCAAGCCAGACTGGGAACAATTGAGTCCCTGCGGTCACCTTCCCTCCCTACACATGGGGACCCCTTGCCTGTGCTGGGCTGGCAGGGGGCTGCTGGAGCTGCCCCGTGCAGTGCAAGGAGGGGGACCTTCGCATGGCAATTGGCTCCAGAAGTTCTGACAGAGGTCAGCGCTTGCTCCCTGGAGGAGGCGGGGAGCTCATTCTGTTCCCGATCATCACCCAGTCTGGGGTGTCGCCTTACAGCTCCTGGACTGGCCTCCCTTCCCAACCCAGACCCTGTCCCAGGACTGGAGACAGTGACGCCCAGGCCTGGCCCTGAGGTCCCCTCCATAGCCCCTCCCTATGCTGGCATCACACACGGTCCCTGCTGGCTGGAATGCATCCGTGAGCAGCCCTAGTGGGACAGGGCTGCCTCTCTCTCCCTGCATGGTGACTGTCACCCGTGGCAGTCTTGGGAGGGCTTGGGGAGGGCTTGGGGAGGTTTGGGGAGGCTTGGGGAGGGCTTGGGGAGGCTTGGGGAGGGCTTGGGGAGGCTTGGGAAGGCCCAGCACGTCAGCCTCTGCAGACCCAGAGCCCAGGCCTTTATGCTGGCACGGCTTCCAGCTCAGCAGGCCACCCACAACCTGGGACTTGTGTCCTCGCCATCCACAGCCTTGATTCTGGGGAAGACATGCCACATCCCTCCTCCAGATGCTTGGGAACTGGGGTCCCCAAACAGGGGACCACCCTCCAAGCGGCTGTATCTGAGGCAAGGGGTGCTCAGCGCTGATATGGTGAATGCCATCAAGTGAGGGTCAGGTGTGTCCCTGGCTTGCTCTGCTTGGATGCCCGCCCCGCCCCAAGGCACTGTCCCCTTGTGGGGGTGTTTGAGTGGCCACAGTCATCTGGGCATCTAGTTTGGGTTTGGGACATCTGTGCTGACGGCTGGTGGCTGTTTCCGTGACACCTGCTATAGCTGCCTGTCACAGATGGCTTCCGGAGGGCTCCTGCGCCCCCACACCCCCTCCCTGCTGCCAGCAGCTACGCCCACCTGAAGCCCATTCAGATGGGAGCAGCCAGGCAGCTGCTGGGCCTGGAGAGAAGGAGAAGCCAGGGCTGCCCTAGGAGACCCAGCATCGAATGGGAGCAAAGCAGAGCCGAGCCCAGGGTGGCTTCCCCTCAGCTCGATTGTCCTCCAGCTGTGCCCAGCAGGCTAAATGTCACTGGAATGTCACAGTGTCCAGCTGGAAGTGGACAGAACACTGTGTAGTCCTCTCTCATGAACTGAAGGGGTTCTTCGTTCCTGGGTTCTGTCACACAGGTGGGATTTAAAACGTCCCCCTGATGTCTGCACTCACTCTGAGCTGTGGCCTCTGTGGCTACTGTGTTGGGGGCTGTGTCGCTGTAGCTTTTCTCACAGTGGCACCCAGTGTACAGACTCACACAGCTGGAGCAGAGGGCCAGGGAAGCTTCTAGAAGGAGGGGGGTGGGGCCTTCAGGAAGAGGATGAGGATGGGGGGCTTTCCACAAGACGACACCCAAGAGTATGTCCACATCCCAAGAGTATGTCCTGCCCACTTTGAAAAGTTGTTCCCTGAGATGCTGGGGTGTACCTCGGCTCTCCCCAGCCTGCACTGGCCCCCAGGAGAAATTACCATAGCACTGGGCTTGCAGGAAGACCCCATCACCCCCAGTTTCCTGGCCTGAGGACACGCAGTATCATTCCCCACCCCACCCCAGGAGAAGCCTGGGGGAGAGAGAGCTGGCCCAGCTCGGGCTGTGGGTGGGCAGGGCCTTCTGTTGACTCATGCCGGGGACCATGTGCCCTCCTCTCTGCGCCCCTGCACCATGGAGGTGTCAGGACCCGTTGGGTGGGGGACAACAGGCTGCCCACCCTGCTCTTCCACCCATGCACACTGGGGTGCCCTGCAGTGAGCCTCAGGGAGCAGAGGGGCATGGGTCACTGTCCTTGGGAAGAGCCTGCCCCATGGATGCCTCCTCTTCCATGCTTCCTGGAAATGCTCACAAAATCCAGACCCCTAAAGTGGCCATCCAGGACGGGGAGTTGCAGGGTAATGAGGACCTACAACCCCAATCACCTTCACATCCTGTATGCAACCCCTCCAAGGACCTCAGCCCAGGCTCCACACAGGGCCGCACTTTACAGAGAGGAACCCAGGCAGAGGGTGCAGGGGGCTGCTCCACCCTGGCCTGCTGGGGAGACTTTAGGAGGGTGTTGCCGCTGTGGGGCAGCTGGCCTCACCAGCTGCTCACCAGGGGCCGCTCCCAAGGAGGCCACGGGCAACACTGGCCACTCCTCCCGAGTCGCTCTGCACTGTCCTCGGAGTGATCCAAGGTGGCTGCACTGTCCTGGCCCACATGCTCAGGCCCCTCTTGGCTCTGAGTGCCCCCTGGGCTTGCATCTGGTCAAGTGCTGGCCAGGCACCCTGTGGGGACAGACTGCTTAGCACCCCACAGTGCTCCAAAGGCAGCAAAGATTCTCCTAGAGTACCTCCTGCTCCATGCCCCGGAGGTGAGAACCCTTCGAGATTCCAGGACCAGACCTGCCAGCCCCAAAGCGCCCTCTCCCTGCCCCATCCATGCCCAGCTTTGTCCCAGAAAGCAGGAAGGACCAGGCACTTGTCCTGGGCCAAGGAGGGGTGCTAAACCATCACTCCTTGAGACCAACCCTCGAGTGCCATATCTGAGCAGGTCCAAATTCACACGAGATGAATTCCAGAAACAAGATCAAATCTCAAACTCCTCAGCAAGTCGGGCCATGCTCCCGCTTGCCCCCGGCCTTGGCCCCCTCCTCCACAGGATGGTTTCCGTGGCAACCGGCTGGGGCCAGCTGAGTCTGGCAGGGAGATCAGGGACTGTCAGAGTCCCCAGGAAGGGGATTCCGATCCTCCAGGAAGAGGCTCAGGATTTCCTCGGAGGAAACACGGGGAGGATGTGTGAGGAAAGTCCCCGGGGACTTTTCCAGGGCTGCGGGCCGCCTGGTCAGAGTACGAGTACGGCGCCCTCCCCAGGGCTCCCCCTGCCCCCGCCGCGCCCCGTTCCCCCACCCCTGCCCACCGGGCCATGGGGGAGTGAGGAGCAGCGTGCAATTTCCTGTTTCCTGACGCGGAGCCCTTTTGCGCAGTTGCTCGCAGAGGCTGAGCGGTAGGGCAAGGCAGCAACAGGCCTGGCGCGAGCCTTTCGTGGACTTTCTTTGTTAAAGCCCCACAGGCCAGCCGGCCGCAGAGCTGTTGAGGGTGAATCTGAAGAGGGAGGTGTCGTGGGAAGTCCCCTTGGTTAGCAGCTGGCCGTGAGGGGAGGGGACAGCACCAGGCAGGGGCCTGACAGGAAGTAGAGGCTACATTCCCGCGGGTCCCTGGAGGAGCACTTAACAAAGGGATTATTTAAAGGATATGGTGGGCTCAAAACTGGGCAGGATGGGGGTGGCTGGAGCAGTACAGGAGGCAGCTGTGTCCCCAGACCTGGGGGAGCAGGAACTGACCCTGGGATAGAAGAGCCCTGGACAGGAGCAGTTACTCCCCATGAGGGGACCTAGTACCGCATAAAAGCCTTTGGATCAGCAAAGGTGTCCAGGGAAATGACCCACAGCACACATTCAGCCCTCCACATCCTTGGATCCAACCAACAGATGCTCGCGTTGCTTATGTAAGATGGTGTTCAGTCAGGCGTGGTGGCACATACTTGCAATCCCAGCTCTCTGAGAGGCCGAGGCAGGGGGATCTCAAATGCAAGCCCATCTGACTAGGTTTAACAGTTTAACAACTCTCTCTCTCTCAAAAAAGGAGAGTGGGAAGTGGAGATGTAGCTTAGTGTGAAATCTCCTGGGTTCATCCCCTAGTACTGCAAAAAGGGGGGTGGGTGGTGGTAGTTGCCTGCCATCTACGCACATTCTCCTGTGTCCTATCATCTCTCTATGTGACACTTTCTCATGACATGTCAGCCTGTTTGGACTGAGAACTGCCTATCTGAATAGTAAGACAGCCCTGGGTGTGCCTGTGGGTGACTGGCACACAGACCAGCAAACTGAAGGGGAAGACCCACCCTGGACGTGGGTGGTACCAACCAATAGGCTTGCAGCCTGGATGGAATAAAAAAGGAAAGAAGAAGGAAGTGTGCCCATTTTGAAGAGCTGCAGTCTTCCTGAGTAGGTGTATCTTTTGTGCCATCACCTTTGGATGTGGGTGTTTCAGTCTCCAATTTCTTTAGTCACTAATGCAGATGCAGTTGAGCGGTGACTCTCCAGTGAGCATCCAGGCCTTCGACCTTAGACTGGTGCTGCATCCTTGGTCCTCTTGATCTATAGCTTCTGTCTTCTTGGGCTGAGCAGGGACTGGGTCCTTTAGTTCTCCAGCTTGCATGTGGACTGTCCCACCTCCTATTCTATGAGTTATCTAACAAACCCCTGTGAAGAATTATCCATGTTTCCCATGATTGTTTCTCTGGAGAACCCTGCTATGCTGTATAAAACCTGACACAATGTGAGTGCTGTGTCCACCATTGCCCTGTTGCACTGCTAGGAAGAATGGCAAACAAGACAACGTGTGTAACACAGAAGCAACTGCTGTGGCCTGACTGTGTCCTTCATCTGTGGTTTGTTGAGTGTTTGGATGTAGCACTCAGATGCATGGGGCCAACTGTACACACACACACACACAGAGACACAGACACAGATTTACTTAAAGCACCGCGCTTGTCCACTGAAGACATAGCTGAAGTGTGCAGGGCAGCCAAGCAGCGGTTCCTCCTCCCTCAGGGGCCTCAGCCTCTGCCTCTAGGGCTTCAACACCTGGTGAGCCTAAAGTGGTAGGTGTCAGCCACATCTACAAAGCACCTTCCCAAAAGCTGGGCTAGTGTTTGGCTAAATACCTGGGTACTATGCTCTGGCTACAATGACACTTAAGACACCATTGCAAGCTCTCATTTCTTTCTCCAATCCTGGACTGCTCTGTCAGTGCTCCCTTTGGGCTGAGCCTCAGGGAAACCAGAAGTATAGGTTTGGGCACTGTATGTCCAGACTCCTGGACCCCGGGATGGAAGGGGTGGATGGGGGCAAGAAGACATCAGCCGGCCCGGGCTCTCCGGTACTCAGTGGTCTTTCTGGGCAGAACTCAGGAGCACAGCAGTTAACTCTGGGTCCATGAAGACCATTTGCATGGCTGACCTGCTGGCTGTGGTCAGACTCCTTGGGAGTCAGCCCTCTTTCGTCCTGTATCAGTCAGCTTTCCCATCACTGGAACAAAACATCTGAAGCCCACAATTTAAAGGAGAGAAGCTTATTTTGGCTCATGGCTTCAGAGAATTCAGTCCAGGGTTAGCTGGTTCAAAGGATGAAATGGCAGGGCAGAAAGGCATGGTGAAGGAGAGCTGTTCAAGGCATGGCAGAGCGGAAGAGAGAGGCAGGAGCACCCAAGGAGACCACCCTCCTCCTCTAGCCAGGCCTCCATGATTACACCCCTGACACACCCCCTCAGGCACACCCTCTAACCACACCATGCCCTCTAGCCACTCCCCTTAACGACACCCCCTCTGGCCACTCCCTGCTCACGAGGCCCCACCTCCTAGCAGCAAATGGCCTGGGAACCCATGGGTGCACTAACCCCCAATGAGTGTAATGTGCTCATGGTCCTTTCAAAACACAGACTTTGGGGGACATGTTAGATCTAAACCACCCCTGCCATGGCTCCCTGGGATGTGCAGGGCAGGAAACTGAATTCTTTGTGGTATGTACACAAAGTCTTGGCTTCTTCCTAGAAAACTGGGGAGAGGAAGGCATGTCCCTCTGAGCACATGTAAAATGACCTCCTGGTGCCAAGTCTGCATGGAGCTTTGGTGATGCTTAGTGGCTTCCTGGCACAAGTGTCAGTGTGCCTGGCTCCTGGCTCCATGACCTCCCTCACCCCTTGGGCTCTGCTGTGGGGACGGGGCAGCTGGTGGCTCCAGTGGCCTCCCCCCAACCCCCCAGAGCCTTTCCCAGCCAGCATTCCGGATGAAACCTCACCTGCCAGCGCGCTGAGGGCCATTGTCACCTGCAGAGGATTAGTCGGATGGACGAGGGTGATGAAGTAACAAGCAGCCCTGCATAATATCACCAGTGCGTCACTCTATTGCACAATGCCACGCTCGCTCGCTCGCTCGCTGGCAGGACTGTCCTCCTCCAGGTAACTCGGGGATCTGGCTCCACCCCCACCCCTGACTGTGTTGTCCCTGCCCCACACGTGATATCTGGGGCCCCTCAGCAGGAGGAGGCTGTGGAATGGCACAGACCTGGGAGTAACTGGGCAAGATGCGCACGTACCGCTTCTGCTCTGAGCTCACTGGCCATGTGCTCACGGGAGCCCAACCTGGCTGCACAGGACGGGGAAGAGGAGGGAGCGTTAGCAAGTCCTCCTGTCTGTCCCTGGCTACGGGGTGTGTGTGTGAGTGTGTGTGTGTGTGAGTGTGATTTCTGAGTTACACAGCTTTACAGGTGCTCAGTAAGATGGATAAGGAAACAGATAGATAACAGATAGATACACTGACAAATGACAGAGGAGAGATAAATAGATAGGGGATAGGTGTTAGGTGGTAGACATGATGGATCAGGTGATATCTGATAGTGTTATGGATTAAAAACTGGTGCTCAACTTAAGGCCAGCTGGATTACATCAGCAGGGCGGTGAGCGTAGATGTTCTACCTGGGGAAAGCTGCCGGCATAAATGGAGACGTGGCGAAGGAGAGCGAGGCATTGTGGGTATTTCTACGTGTCGCTGTGTGGAGCCGTTGGTTCCCTGGAAGAGCCTGTCATGCTGGCTTCCCTGATATGAACTCAGCTGCTGTCATCAGAGGGGCTCAGGACCTTGGTGGTGAGGCTGGCTGCGGCTCACTTTGGGGGAGCTCTGGGCCTTATGTCATGCATCGCTTCCTGGCTCCGGAGGGGAAGATGTGTGCTGTTTAATCTCCAGGAAAAGCTTATCACACTGGCTTTCTGGCATGTACTCAGCTGTCCTCATTGTTGGAGGAGCTTGGGACCTCCATGTCGCTGAGGATGGCTGTGGTGCTTTTCGGGGCAGCGCTAGTCCTTAGTATGAGCGTGACTTCTCAGCTCCAGCGTAGAACCCTCAACCTACCAGCAGAGCTCCCTCACCCCACTGGCATAGACTTTCTAGCTTCCACCTCTGACCTTTGGGCCTTCCCAGCACAGATCTGTAAAACAGACTGGCATGAGTCCTTGTCGTGGGCTCTGGACCTCCAGTTGGACTCATGGGAGGCATTGTCATGGGCTCTGGGTCTTCATCTGGACTCATGCAGGACATTGCTGTGGGATCCAGGCCCTTGGCTGAATATTCTGGGTCTTTAGTGTTGTGGACAGATTTCCTGCACTTTCTTTGTTAACTCATAAAATAATATTATAAATCCCTTGTCCTGATTCTGACTGTTCTCCTCACAACCCCCGACTACAGCAGGTAGATGATAGATTGATAGGTGACAGATGATAGTAGAAATGATTGGTTCGGACAGGTAGACGTAGATAGAGGAGAGGGAGAGGGGGAGACAGAGGAATCCACCCCACCTCTGAAGTTCTGTTGGCCAAAGGTCTGGGCACAGCCTGGCGGGTGGCTGAACCCCACACGTCTCATGAGGTCATAGCCAGATGTCAGCCCGAGTGGCAGTGACTGCAGTCTGGCCTGGCGTGGCCATCAGCAGGAGGCTTCGTGTCGTGAGGGTCACACCAGCAGGCTGCAGAGCCCCAGGGGCTGTTGGCTCGGTGCCGGGGCTGCCTCTGGGGACCAGGCAGGCTACAGGGTGTTCTCAGCAGCCCCAGAGAAGCATGCTGGCCCTCTGCGGGGCATGGATGTGACGCCAGGCTGGGCTGGCCTTTTGTGTCCTCAACAAGGTCACAAGTGCTGCCCTCTCCCACTGCTTGGGCAGAGCTGTGAGTGGAACGGGCAATTTGGAGTCAACCCCTAAGCTCGGTGAGGCACCACGGCATCACGGGCCCGCTGTCCAGGTGCCCACTCCCTTCCCTGCCCGCCTGCTATTCTTCCAGTTCAGGCTTTTGAGGGAGCCCCAGGATCCAGGATCCGAGTCTCTGAAGGAGAGCCCTACCCGGACAGCTCTGGAGCTGGCGCCCGGAGCCCAGGCTGAGTGGCCCTGTACACATGGCTTCAGCCACCCCTCTGGAGCATGGCCTGGGGGTGCCCCAGCTCCCCACAGGCTGCCTTGAAGCAAGTCTCCATGACTGTAACACTTGGTGGGAACCTGTGGCTGCAGTGGAACCAGGCCTGTCCTTCTGCTTGGACACAGAGGGTCCAGAGTCAGGGAGAAGCATGCTGGCCCCCAGCAGCCCCACCTCTGCCTGCAGGACAGTCTGAGCTGTTGGCCCGGCTGCACGGTGCCAGGGACAGCCCAGGTGTCTGGCCTGCTGCTAGCAGGTGCACAGGGGGCTCCTGCCACCCTGCCTGGCCCCAAGGCTCCCACCCACCCGAATTTAGCTCTGGCTTAGCCCTGTCCAGTGGTAGCTGGCACAAGTCATGGATGCTGGTTGGGCCTCTGTGCACAGGTGTCCTGACCCCAGGGAAGACCCTGGCCTGGTGACACAGGACCCTGAGCCACCCACAGGCTAGGCAGTGATGATGCCCTTGGAGGGCATGTCTGCCCTGGGCATGTGTCAGGGCCAGCTGCAGGCAAGGATGCAAGGAGTGTCCTCCCTCCTCATGCTTTGAGGCTGCCTCATGCCCCTGTGGCCACCTGCCCCCTGAGTGGCATTCCCTACACTCACCTCCCCCTGTGGTCACTGCCTCCTGTGGTCACTTCTTGCTGTGACCACCTCTCTTCGCCCCCTGCGGTCATCTCTCCACCCATGTCACTTCCCCATGTGTTCACCTTCCCCAGTAGTCGCCTCCCCTGTGGTCATCTGCCTTGTGGTCACTGCCCATGTGGTCACCCTCCCCATGGTCTTCCCTGTGGTCATGTTCCCCACATGCCTTCTTCCTGTGCCCACTTGTTACCTGTGACCATGTCCTCCTGCGGTCAGCTCCCTTGCTGGAAGTGGGCCCCTGTCCTGAGTTGTCCTACCTCTGCTGGGCATTGCGTGGGTCCAGCTGGTCCAGCTGAAGGAACCAGCTGACACTTCCCTTGCAAGGTGTTTGCTTCTCAGTTCTGGTGGGGCCCCAGCTGGAATCAGCAGAGACCAACTTTGGCCCATGATGTGCACCTCAGTCCATGTCTGTGTGTCACACACTTGTGAACAGATATGTGCAAATGCAGCTGAGCTCCCGAGCTCCTCAGGGCAGTGCCTGTCCAGCCCTGTGGCTGTCACTGCTCCGGAGAGACTGAGCTGCGGTCACATCCCTCTGGGGCACAAGGTGGGGTGCAACCCGCCCCGTGCCCTGCTGCTGCTGAGGCCTGCGCAGGTTTGCCACCAGGGAGGCAGGGACCCAGGACTTGGGTGCCCCAAGAGCAGCAGAGGCCGACTCCCCAGTGGTTCCCTGGGGCCTCGTTTCAACCCAGTCTCCCGGTCCAGGCCCCTCTCCCGGGCCCACGCCATGTCCACTGCAGACCATGAGTGAGGCAGCATCTCCGGGGAGTTGGAACCAGGGCAGGTTTGGGAGGAGAGGCCTCCGGACCCCGGAGAGGAAGGGCCATGTGACGAGCAAACACCCGCACTGTTGGTGTCCCTCAAGAGCGGCTCCTGGGGACCACAAAGGGAATGACTTAAAACAAGCCTTGGACTCCACGGGAGTTCTGGAGGCCGCAGTCCAATTCCAAGGTGTGGGCTGGGCTGGGTGCCACGTTCAGGGACACCGGGGAGGGCACTTCTTCCTGCCGTCCCCCTGTCCCAGCATCTAGTGGCCCTAGGTGGCCTTTGACTGGTCTCTGCCTTCACCATCCTGCGGCCTGGCCTCCTCCTCTGTTAGCCACAGTTGGCTTCTGTGGGCCCCTCATCACATGGGGCTCGGGGACCCGCCCTCCACCAGTAACTTCCCCAGGGACAGCTGCAGTAACCCCGTTTCTAGTGAGTCACGGCCTTCGGGCGGGTGCGGACGGGGAAGCACAAGGCAAGCTGTAACATCTTCCCTAAAATGAAAATAGAAACAAACACGGGGAGCAGCCTGGCAACCCCCCGGCCTCCTAGACTCGGCCTCCACTCCTCCCTGCTCTTGGGGCGCGGCTCTCCTGGGGGCAGGGGGAAAGGTCCACAGGGAAGCAGCCACAGCAGTTGTCCCCTCCCGGGGTGGGGAGACGGGGCTCAGCGCTCCAGCCCACAGCTGAGACCCTGCCTCTGACCTTGGAAGGGAGGTGGGAAGGAGGTGCCTAGCCAGCCCTGAGCTCCAGAGCCCCAGAGCCCACTGTACCTAGAAAACTTTCCCAACATCAGAGGGACCAAGGCTCTGGACTCAAGAGCTGGAGAGGATGGGGTGTGTCCCAGCTCCCCTTGGGCTGCACCTCAGCCCAGCTGTCCCAGGGCCCTCTGGGAGCAAAGGCTACTCAGGCCCAGCCACACCACTGCTGGGGTGCTGCCCACCCCTGAGCTTCAATTTTCTGATCTTCAAGACAGGGTTGCAAGCTGGGTGTGCTGACACACCTGTAATCCCAGCACTCTGGAAAGCTGAGGCAGGAGGATCACAAGTTCAAACCTGGTATGGGCAATTTAGCATTTTACTGAGGCCCTGTCTCAAAATAAAAATAAAAAAGGGCTGGGGATATAACTCAGTGCCGAGGGCCTGGGTTTCCACCCCTAGTTCTGCAAAAACAAAACAATGCAAAACAAAACTAAACTAAAACAAAACATCCCCAAAACAGAGCTACTGAGACAGGAGGTGCCAGGGACCTTGCCTGGGGGTGCTGGGGATTCAGATCACAATGGTCCTGGCCTTCAGGAGATCTCTGAACACATAGGTTCAGGGGAGAAGCCGTGTACTGGGCTAGCTGGGGAGGCTCAGGGCAAGGGGCTGGTCTGGGCTTCCCTGGGGCAGAAATCAGGGGCAGAAAGCCTGGGAGTGATGAGAGCAGAGTTGCCTGGCAGGCATGAGGGACCCAGGCCTGGGTGACAGCCAGCTCTCAGCTCTGTACATGGGCAGCTGTGCAGGGACAAAGATGGTCACTGCATCTCCGGGCTGGGCCCACCCTGTGCTTCTGGCTCCTGCTCCCTGGATGTAACATGGTCCAGGCTGGGCAAAGGGGTGACCATGACAGTGTGACATGGGGCTGCAATGCAAGCTGCACCCTGGCTCCGCTGTCAGACACCATCCTGGCTGTGGCCAGCCCGAGGTGGCAGTCAGCCCGGCACCCCCCCAAGCCTGGGGTCCTTCTGACCATGGCTACGCTGGTCTGTGTCCCTGCCCCGCAGGACCCCACGGAGGCTTTGTCACAAGCAGCGGCTCAGCTCCAGACCTCTTCCTCGTGACCTTGATGTGCCCTTGGGGCTGTGGGACCCTCAGGCCCAGGCCCCCAGCAGGCTGCTCTGAGTGGATGGCGTCAGCCCACGGGCCAGGGAGCTGCGTGCCCTGGGTTCTGGGTGGCCGACGTTCACAGCGCCATGAGAGGCAGTAATCACAGCCTGACTCAGACAGGCAGCGAGCATCGGGCTGTCAGGCCTATTTCAGGAAAATTAATTACACCCCACGCTGAGAGGGAAGTCGCCCATTAAATGTCTTAAATGCACCCGCCTGGAATGCCCCTGTGTAGCCTGCTTGCAGCTGGGGACAGGAGAGGGTGGGCACGGAAGGCCGGGGGCCCCCTTTCCATGTCTGCAGATCCCTGGAAGGTGGTCCAAGGCCTCCGGGCCCAGCCCCTTCCTCTCTCTGCACTGAAGCCTACTCGGGGAGCCTTGCTGAAAGCCATGCCCTGGAACCAGCATGGTGCCCGGCAGGACCTGGTCAGCAGCAGCCCCAGGATCTGGCTCGCCCTGGTGTGGCCCAAGAGGCCTGAAGGTCACCCACACAGTGGGCAGGCAGCCCCTGTACCCACGGGGATGGCTGACCCCACACAAAGTGCTTTTCTTTCTCCCACTTGTCCTTCGGAGTCATCGAGATGGACAGCAGGGTCACTCGGGGCCAGGATAGTAACCCAGGCTCAGGCACCTGCACTCACAGCAGGAAGTGACTTGCACAGGGCACGAGCCAGGCCGCCTGTGTCACCGCATGAGCCTCGCAATGAAAAATCACAGTGGCTCATGGTTTCTGGTGCGCCCTGAGCCACATCCTGCGGAGCCAGAGCCGGAGCTGGAGCCAGCCCTCGGTGGGTTCTTGGACACCTGGGCACCTGCAGCTGCTGCTGCGTCATCCTGGCAGAGGAAGAAATGGGCTCAGGGCCATTCTGGGCTCAGCCAGGCCACTGAGCTTTGCCAGGAGGAGCTGGTGATTCTTCAACCCGGTGGGGATGAGTTGAGCCCCGAGAATGGACCCTGCTGGCCTTTGCTCCAGGCCTGGGGCGTCTGGAAGGGTCTACTCCCATCTCGTCCCCAGGGGCAGGGTCGTGCTGTGTCCTTACCTCCACAGCCACAGGAAAGTCTGCTGCATTAGGTAGAGGTTCTCGCAATTCCCTTGCCATCTTCATAAAAATGAGTCTCCTAAGAACACCAGTCTCCAAGCGCGGTGCAGGTGGGCAGTTCGGTGACGCCCTAGCTCCCCCTGAACTCAGAAAGCTCACACAGAACCAAAATAGGAAATGTGAATAGTTTTAAATCATTCTCCAAACACTGAATTTGGAATTTAAAATCTTCTCACCAAGTAACTCCAGCCCCCGGTGCCTTCGGTGACGAATTACATCAAACATATAAGGGAGCAATGACACCATTTCTACACAAACATATAAGTTCAAACCATTTTGGAGAATTTGACAGGCTGGCTCTAAAGTCTCTATGCAAATGCAAAGGACCTAGAACACAAAAGCACTTTGGAGAACACTGAGGTAGACACGGATTTCACGGGTGGGAAACTAAAAGCACTAACCATCAAGGTAAATAAAGTGACAAGTTTAGAATTCATAAAAATTCATAAGTTAGATTCATTAAAACTTTCAACTCCTCATTCTTCAAATGAAAAGCAAGCCACAAATTGAGAGAGACATTCCCTTTCTGCGCATGAACGTAGAAATATATGGGTACACACAAACATCCCCCATAACAGAGACTTCTAGACAGACTATATTGAGAGCTCCGGCACCTGGGCTGGGCATAAGTGCCTGCCTGGTAAGCGTGAGGTCCTGAGTTCGATTCCCAGCACCAAAAACAAACAAAAACCCTACACCTCAATCATTAGATTTCAAACCACCCAATTAAAAACTGGTAAGGGGCAAAGGCTGTAGTTCAGTGGCACAGCACGTGCTCAACAACAGCTCTGGGTTCAATTGCCAGTGCACGCGCGCACACACACGCACGCACGCACGCAAACTCAGGTAAGTGTGAAAACCAGGATGGTAAGAGCCCATTGAAAGATGTTAGTAAATGCAAGTTAGAATCCTAAGGTGACCCCACTAGTGACCATGAGGATGCTGGGGCTACCAAGTACTGGGGAAAGTGGGGACCAGAAGGGCAGCTTTGCCTGGAACCGTTGCAGCCGCCCCAGGAACAGCTGCGTGGCCTCAGGTGGACAGGTGGCATTCCAGGGGATCCAGCCATTGCCCTCTGACCCCTGTGACTCAGGAGAGGCAGAGGGGCCCACGCAGACTTATCAGCAAACACTCACGGCGGCATCACGGGTAAGAGCCCAAGCTGGAAGCAGCCCACATGTCCAGGCTGACTCACCGCCACGGGTCCACACTGCCATTCACCTGTACTGCGGGTGCCATCGCCACCAGGGGAGTGGACAGACATGCCACTGTGGTCCACGCCGCCAGCACTGCTTGGCAGCAGAGGACGAGGTGGTGACACATGCCACTTGGGTGAACCCTCACTAACACTAACCCTCGGAGCACGCACTACGCTTTCATTCCAAACCAGCCCACGGTGGCGGGAAGCAGGTCCCCACACCTGCCGGGGACAGTGGAAGGACAGAGGGAGGGGCTCTGGTGACAGACACTTTGCACGCTAAGTTCTCCGTGCACATCCTGCTGGCACAGGGCACTGGGGCCACCTTCTTGGGGGTGGCAGCTTCCACACATGAGGCTCGGTCTCCTCACTGCCACTGGAGCCTGTCCCCAGCCTCCGCCTGTGGAAGGAAGGGACACGTTGGGGGTGAAGAAGTGGACCTTCCCCTCTGACTGCAGAGAAAACCCCTGCCACCAGCTTCCTCCTCAGAGCGAAAGGGGAAGACGAGGGCTTCCTCCACCTCGGTTTCCTGTGTGTTTTTTTTAGCCCTTTGGGTTTTTTACAGAAATCACACTTAAATATGTGAAGTAATGCTAATAAGGGGGGCTGAGACAGAGCTGTTCCCCGAAGACTGAGAGTGAACCAGGTCCCCCTGCCCCTGCCGCTCTGCTCCCCCACCTCCCCCTCAGCCCCTGTTCCACCCACACAGAAGCCCACAGGCCAGCCCTTCGGGTTTCTGTTCCCCTCTCCCAGCTCCCAGGGCAGCCGAGAGCAAAGGGTGTGACCTTGGGGCCTGCAGATGGGCCTTGGAGAAATTTCCATCACACCACCCAGGACCATGGCATGCACAAGATGCCCCAGGACCAAGGTCACACCCCACAAGATAGCCCTAGATGAAGGTCACACACCAAAAGATAACCCTAGATCAAAATCACGGCCCACAAGGTAACCCTAGATCAAGGTCACGGCCCACAAGGTAACCCTGGATCAAGGTCACGGCCCACAAGGTAACCCTGGATCAAGGTCACGGCCCACAAGGTAACCCTGGATCAAGGTCATGGCCCACAAGGTAACCCTGGATCAAGGTCATATCCCTGACCCCCTGCAGTGTTCTGTGAGAAAAACTATCAGGCCAGCACTTTGCTCTGCCCCTAACAAGCTGGTTCCCCCTAAGTGCGATCTAGTTCCTGCTCCCTGCGCCTGGCCTGGGGTCCCTCTCATCCCTGTCTGGCCCCCGGGACCTGTGTGGCCCAACCGCAGTTACAGTGCTGCTGGCCAGCAGAGCGGCTCCTTTCTGAGGCTGACTGAGAGGCCGAGATGACCTTCCACGCCCCATCCTGTCCTCTGCGAGACGGTGTCTTTGCAGGAGCTCTGCCCCGCTCTTGCCGAGTGTGAGAGTCAGAGACACACCATGGTCTTCACGCATGCCCACTGGGCGCCAGACAAGGAGCTGTGCTCCACAGGCCCTCGGTGTCCAGTAGCCTTCAGAAGTGGGCACCATGGCTATGTGCTTTATCTGGAAAACAAGGCCACTGAGCCAGGAATGGTGGTGGACACCTGTGAGCCTGACACCTAGGAGGCTGAGGCAGAAGGTGCCAAGTATGAGGCTAGCCTAGGCTGCGCAGCGAGACCCCATCGCGAAAAGGAAGAAAAGAGGGATGCTCAGGCGAGCCCTGAGGAGTCACAGGGCTGGGGGCTTTCAGAGCTGGGACACAGCCTAGGTGTGACAGCAAAGGCCGCCTTGCTTTTGCGTGGTTGCCATGGCACTCCTTGGGCTGGGCCAGGGGCCGGATCCACTCAAATGAGGACACATGCAGGGACTCCATCGATCGCTCAGCAGCTGTCACTGCCCCAGGTTACACCTACACCAAGAGGATGAGGACCCCATGGCTCAGAAGGGCAGCTCGGGGTGTGCCGGTCCCCAGTAGGAGCCGACACACCCCCAAGTAAACATCTGGAGAAGTGCTGGCAGCACAGACCCAGGCAGGGCTGGGGAGGGACCCTGGGGCAGGCACAGGGCCTGCATACCACGGACCTCGTCCGCCCACTGCCAGGGCCGCGCAGGCTCCTCCCTGGAGGGACTGGACAGGTGTTTGGAGGAGCCCAGGGGGGAGCTCTGGAGTCCTACCAAGTTCCTTCAAGGCCCCTTCCTCTGGGGCTGGGCGTCGGCGCCAAACAGGATTCTAAGCACCCTCAGCGCCTCACCCTTGTTGCACGCAACCTGGCTCCCATTCTGGCTCACTGGCAGCTGAGACGCCTGCCCGCCTGCCCGCCTGCCCGCCTGCCCAGCCAGTGCTACTCAGCGTGGCACTCACAAGAGGCAAATCCAAATGCAAGAGCTTGAGGGACAAATTCAAGGTTTTGCATGAGACCTTGCTAATTTCCAGCGCTGTGTCCCTAAAGGATACACAGGTACCTTCTAAGAAGTCACCCACAGACTGTGGTCGCCTGATGCCAGGAAGCCACAGGGACACCCCGAGTCGGCTGCTCTGAGGGGAGGCCAGGAGGCACAGCTGCGGCTCCCCTTTGGGGCTGGCTGGGCCTTCCTGCGGTGCACGAGGTTGGGTCTTTCTGTCCAAAGGGACTGGCAGGTGACTGTGTTCCACACGCGCCAGTCCCGGGATGCTGGCAGCCCTGGCAGAGCTTCCTCACCCTCACACAGCTGCATAGCCACTGCCTCTGTGCACCTCTGCACCCTCCGCTCATCCCAGGCTAGAGCCAGCCCCGTTAGACGCGGGCCTCCCCGGCCAACCCCTGCCCCTGCCCTAAGTCCCTCACGAATGGAATCATGTCTGTCCCCTTCCTTACGCCTGGCTTCCTCCACTGAGCAGTGTCCTCTAGGCGCACAGTGATGTGGTCAGCCCTTTCACAGGGACGCATGTCCCCCATCATCAGTCATAGTGGGGGACCGATGGCCTCTACCCTTTGACTCCCGTGAACTGTGCTGCTACACAGTGCAGGCTCTGTGAGACACAGCGGCGGCATCACCGCGTCACACGGGAATCGATTCCTACGATGTTTCCTGGACTCACACGGTTGCATCAGTGACGGGAACCTACCGGCTGTGAAGAGCTGAAAAGCTTTATTTTTACCCCAAGGAACCTAACAATAAGAGGCTATGTCTGCCCGATGGCTGGAAGGAATAAGCTTTTAGAGACCCAGGAAAAAGCTCTGCCAAGATTCTTCCAAATCCTAGGTTCCCCTGTGGACACAGGAACATCTCAAGGGAAGGAAAGAGGGAAACGGACCCTGCGGCACTGGATGGACGCAGACCGGGGTGTTGGGGCCACCAGTGCCGTGCGGGGCTGGGGCGGGGGAAGGACCTAAGTGCCCACAGCCCAGCGGTAACTGTCGCTGCGCTGTCTGGAAGAGCGGGAGCATCCCTGAGCTCGAGGCTGTGGCCTCTGCACGAAGCGGCTCGGAGAGCAGGGTGGAGCTGCCAGACAGACGAGTCCAGGGAAAATGTCCAAGTCTTTTCCCCCAAATATTTTATTTAAATATTAAATTAAAAAAAACATACATCAGCTAATCATTTGGTGTACATCTCTCACGTTAACATAAGAAACAAAACAATTCAGGTATGATAATAAAAAAAGAATTATATACATCTCCACCGGACCACGTAGTGTCTTTAAATAGGCACCTGCAGGGGTCTGCAGAACCGCGCTGTCAAGAAATCTACAAAACACCGCACACGTCTAAAAAAACCCAGGAAGGGAAAACGCGGCTTCCCCGTCCTCCCGAGAGGTCTACAGTGCTAAGAAACAAAAACCGCTAGGAAAGTAAAGTGCTTGTTGCTGCTTCAGAGAGAAACACGGGGGCACGAGGCCTTTGATCTGCAGTGTGGGGACGGACGGCCGGGGGCTCACAAGGGAGCAGGTCAGCTTGGCCGCAGCCTGCAGGTGAAGGCAGGTGGCAGCCAGGACGTCAAGGTGGCAAGCAGGGGACTTTGGTGTTTTCTCTGCGGTCAGCGCCAGGTCCGCCCCCCCCCCCAGGACGGCCCTCCCTGCCTCCCTAAGCAGCCACAGGAGCTCAGCACATGCATGGAGGCCACAGGTGGCCAGCAGGAGGGGACTGCATTGCGACACTCCGATGCCACTTGGGGGCCTCTTCCCTGCCCTCAGTAACTTGGTCAATCTTTGGCTTTTTGAAAAGTCCCGTCTTTGCCCCATCTCTGTGGCCCCGGGTAATACTGCTGGCTGCAAGAGCCACGGAAGCAAAGGCACCTGGGTGAGGGGCCGGGGACCTAGGTCACAGCAGGCGGGACGCGGCGGTGGCCCACTGAGGTCTGGCCGCCCCTGCCCTGCATCCCCAGTGCTGATGGAGTGGCCAGGCCCCTTTCTCAGCAAACTGGGACCTTCCCCCAGGGTGACCGAGAGAGAGGCTTAAACCAGGAACACAGAGGTGTAGTACAAAATATAAAAAATAAGTAGTGTCTATGGTCTCCTATTTATATCCATATACAGTATCTGCTTAGAAAAAGAGACACAGCTTTACAAACACCGGCCTAAGCTTCCCGGCACATCTTTTTTTGAATGAAAGCCAGACGCCCAGAGTGTGGGCCCGGGTGCCAGGCCTGTGGCGCTGGGAAGTCCCCGGTGGGCAGTGGCAGGGAGGAGCTGCTGCCCCCAGGTCAGGTGTTCTGGTTGGACCCTGATAACGAAGTGCGTAAAAACTAATTAGCAGCGGAAATGGGCTGCACAGCAGGAAGAAGCTCTTGGTTCCCTCCTGACCGAGCAGCCCTGGGACCGGCCGCAGCCCTGGCCACCGTGCCCTGGCCCTTCCTGGGGTTCCTCCGCAAGGTGCCGGGAAGCAGACACCGGAGCCCTGCACACAGCTCCCCGCACCAGAGTCCTGCGTCCTCTTCCTGGGCAGCCCGGGGACGCCGCCAACCCACACATGAAGCAGCAAGTTCACAGTTTCCATTGAAGCATGAAATGTTTCCCGAGGTGGAGAACCATCAACTAAAACCAAAAGGACATGGACCCACGCACACGCACGCCTGGCCGCTCCAGGCGTCTCCAGGGGACACCCATGGCCGTCAGCCCCCGACACGGCCCTGGACGGAGGGCCTGAGCCCCTGCCCTGTCTGTCGCCTGACCCTGGCAGCCAGAGGTCCTCCCCTTGTCCCACTGCCCCCCACCCGCTGGCACGACACACCCTCCTTTACTCTTCTTCGGTTTCCAGTCCCTACTCGGAGTTGAGGTCACTCAGTGCAAGGAAAAAAGTAAAACAAAAAAAAACAAACTAAAAAGCCCACACACCTAACGTATTGCTTGTTTCACTTCTAGAAAGTTCTTGGCTTTGAGTCCAAAAACATCTTCACATACTCTGAAATTATTGCTTGGAACAGCCAGCTGGACGTGGCGGGACTGTCCTCACTGCACCAGGACGAACGACCCCCGCTGGCCAGAAGTCAGGTCCTCCATCTCACAGTCCCCTCGCAGCCGCCCGGAGGGGTCGCAGCCCGGGGCCAGCCTGGCAAAGCAGGGCGCCAGGGCCCCGGAGGGGAGGGGGGTGGGGCCGGCACTGATGTGCAGCTGGGTATCCAGGAGCTGTGCGGCCGACGTCACGGGGGACGTCCCGCTGTGCAGGAGGGGCGCTGGCAGCAGGGGGAGCCCCGACACCAGGAGGCCGTCACAGGGGGCCAGCACGTACGGGGCCGGGGCAGGGGGCGGCTGTGGGACCTGAGGGCAGCTGGGAGGGGTGACCGGGTGGTGCTGAAACTGGAGCAGCCTGTGGGACAGACAGACAGGGCTCAGGTCAGATCTGCCCGATACCTGTGGGTGGCAACTAGCAGGCCATCCTGCCAATGCTTCAATGACGACTCAGAGATGCCACCAGACAGGTTCACCACTGCGCTCTGACCACCCACGGGCTCCAAAGGACCAGCACGTACAGTGATGGAGCCCCCAGGCCCCAGGGACCTGGCGCAGGGCGGGGGACGGGGGACACACACTTGTGGCCTACCTCTGCTGGTGCAGCACGTCCTCCAGGAGGCTTCTGCCCTCGCGGCCACTGGAGCCAGCACTCTGCAGGCTGGGGCTTGGCGCGGGGCTGAAGACGCTCAGGCCGCCCCTGGACGCTCGGCTGGAGGAGACCTGGCACACCTGGCGGGCCAGCCCCTTGATCTTGTTCAGCCCCAGGAACCCTTTGGTCCTCGCGTTCTTTCTCAGCTGCTGCCGGAAGGCCTTCAGCCCTGCAGGAGCAAGGCTCAGGGTCAGTGGGTGAGGAGCGAAGGGGAGGACAGGCCGTGTAAGTGGGACCAGCGCCCATGGACCATCTTGCTTCCCTTAAAGGGTGGGCGGCCCTGTCATGGTGGCCCTTCTAATGCTGCCCCTTCCTGGGGCCACCCATGCCTTCTGAGGTTGGGGACAATGGTTTTGACCCTGAGCAGCTGCTGCTGAGTCAGCTTCTTTATGGAAGGGAGTGTGAGCCGGAGACAGGACTCCGCACAGACACAGAGGGCACACAGGTACCCTCACCACTGGGGTGGCATATAGGGCACCTATGTGGTCAGCTAAGCGTGGCATTGCTTTGTGGGGCTCCCTCCCTGACCCCAACCTTCCTGTAGGCCTGGAGCCACTGCAGTTTGTGTCCACCCTGGTAGCCAGGATGCCCAGGGCCCAGGCGGCACCCACAGCTGTCCCAGGAGCAGGACCAGTAGAGAACGTGGTGCACACCATCTGCCACTGAGGACAGGGTTTTGCCAGGGGCAGAATTATCCCTAGGAAGGGGGAGGCGTGGCAGGGGCCTCACCTTGAGTCAGGGACGTGTCTGATGCTCTCCGTCCCTCCTGGAAGCTGACAGGCAGCAGGACAGCTCCACCCAGACCCCCCTGAGCCTGCAGCACAGGGGTGGCTGACTGCGCCCCCAGGAAAGGCGAGGCCAGTCTGACTGGGGAGCAGGTGCCCAGGAGTCCCTGGGTGGCCAGGCCGCCACTGAACCCAGCAAGGCCTTCACCCGCAGAGGTCAGACAGCTGTCTGAGCTGGTTCCTTCCGAGGTCCCCACCGAGGCAGAGGGGGACACCACGATACCTGCGGTGGGAGGGAGCAGCTTGTGAGGGCAGCCCTACTTCGGAGGCCACAGAGGGATTCGGGGGACAGGCCACGGGGTACCCGAGGTGCTGGTGGATGAGAACAACCGTGGGCTTGACTCTCAGCCTACAGCGGGCATCCAGTGCCGGCTCCAGGCTGCCGGAGCCCAGAGACACTGCAGGCCAGCCCGCGGGTGCAAGTACAGGATGGCAGGCAATCCAGGGGTACAGACTCAAGTGGGGGCAGCCTGGGGTGTCCCCTCCACCAAAAGGAGCATGTGTGTGACCTAGTATGACTACTGGTCTCAGGTAGACAAAAGATCGTCTCAGCCCACGCACTGGGCCCTCAGGGACACTTACAGGGAGGGGTGAGCGGAGAGAAGTGCGTGGAGACCTCGGCCAGCGTGTGCCTGCGGCCCGTGCTGCCCCGAAGCAGCTCCTGGGCCTCGGGCTCCTCCTCCAGGCTGGGCCCCTGCCTGGCCTCCTCACTGATGGCCGTGTCCAGCAGGCTGCTGGGGGAGACGGAGCGGTGTGGGAACACACCGGTGCCGTTGGCTTCCGCAGTGAAGAACAGGGGCTGTGTGGGAAGGGACACAAGCCGGTGACTCCCCAGGCCCCGCAAGTGCGGGTGCGCTGCGGAGGACAGGTCACTGGGGACGGTTACACACCTGCAGCGAGCTGTGAAGGTCGCAGTCCATCTCGGCCTGCAGAACGGACTGCGCCAAGGCCTGGGGCTGCGGGCACAGCAGGGAGGACCGGAAAGGGTCGCTGGGGAGGCCTTTGGGAGGCACCTAGAGCCAAGGGAGAGAGGCCGTCAGGAGACCATGCCTGTGGGGACGACTGCGGGGGGCGCCAGAAGGACCGAGACGGCCTTGAGAGACTGTGACAGGTGTCAGCCTGTGGGTTCAGGACCTGCACCCTCCCTGCCCACGGCCATATGCAGGCAAGGAGGGGTAACCAGCGGGCCTGAGATGCCCGCACAGGCAGGGAACAGGCCGCCCTACAGGGCAGTGCAGCCAGCACCTTCTTCTCCCACTGCCATGTGGGCTGTGGCCTACCGGGGGTGCCCCGGGAAGGGGCACGGCCTGCGCCTCACTCCCGTGCCCGAGCAAGGCTACCCAGCGAGGAGGACAGAGCAGGCCGGCACGGCCGCGGGAGGGCGCTCACCTGCGGGCCGCTGAGGCCGGCGCTCCTGGGCCGGGCGCCGCGGTGTTCCTTGAGGCGCTGGAGCAGCAGGTAGTAGATAGCAGCGAAGTGGTTATAGCTGCTGTTCTGCAGCGACTGGGGAAAAGCAGAGCGGGGTGGGTCACATGGCGTCCGTGGAAGTGCCCGCAGACCCTGGGGCTCCCTGGGGGAGGCCACGCCCAGGCTGTCCCCGAGAGGGGCAAGCTGGCCCCTGAATTACCCCGCACTGCCCCTGCGCACACAGCCGTGCTCACCTCCACAGTCTTCCTCCGGTCGATGCCCAGCGCCTGCATGATGCCCAGCGCCTGCTCGCTGCAGTCGCCCAGGTTGGAGGTGTAGCCGAGCACGGACGGGGCGGGGTGGGCCTGCTGCAGGAGGGCGGGGTCGGCCCGCATCCAGCGGTGCTGCCAGATCTGGGCGATGCTGATGCGCTTGGCAGGGTCCACCACCAGCATGCGGCGTATGAGCATCTCGCAGTCTGGGGGAGACGGCACCCACTGAGCCCCGCACGGCGGGTGCCTGTGCACCGGCCACCCGCGTGACCACGGGATGCCCTGCAGGAGGCCCAGGCCGCAACCATCGCCTGTGCGGCTACCGCTCAGCGGGGGAGCAGCCCTAGCCCGGCCCCAGGGAGGACACAGGCCAGGCCTACTGAAGGTGCCAGGCACACCCCCTGCCCTGGCACGACGGGGATGGGGACAGGCCATGGCTTGGGCTGAGAAGTGGCTCTCAGGAGGCACCTGCCAGCCCCTAAGTAGGGCACCGAGAAGGCACCTGGGGGTCAGGTTTCCCTTGGAGCCCAGTCACCTGGGCCAAGTCCCTGGCTCGGGTCCAGAGTCACAGGCAGCCAAGCAGGCCCTGCACAGCCTCTTTCGCTCGTGCCCTCCCTCCGTCTCCGCTGGGCTCACCCAGCAGCCCCAGGGCGGGCTCAGCGCCACCCACCTTGAGACATAAAGAAGGGGATCCGGAAGCGGCCCTCCAGCACCCGCTGCCTCAGCGTCGGCAGACTGGGTCCGTCGAAAGGGAGCGAACCACAGACGAGGACGTAAAGGACAACGCCCAGGCTCTGAGGACAAGCAAACAGCGGGCTCAGCACCCAGCAGGCTCAGGGACCATGGGCGTGGGCAGCGGGGGCAGCACCCAGGCTCCTACCCAGATGTCCAGCTGAGGGCCTTCGTACTCCTTGCCCTCAAAGACTTCGGGGGCTGCATACGGGGGGCTCCCACACCACGTAGACAGAGGCTCTCCGGGCTTGTAGAAATTTCCGAATCCAAAATCTGGGGTGCAAAGAAACAGATGGACAGGGTGAGCCCAGAAACGGCAGGAGCCATGGCTGTGGGTGCCCAGGTCCCACTGCCCCACTGCAGCCCTGCCTGCCTGCCAGCTTGACGTCCATGTTGGCGTCCAGGAGCAGGTTTTCCGTCTTGAGGTCCCGGTGCACAATGTGGTGGCTGTGGCAGTACTCCACGGCCGACAGGATCTGCCAGAACTTCTTCCTTGCTTCCTTCTCACTCAGGTGCCCATTGGCGGTCAGGTAATCTGCAGGGCGCCAAAGCCAAGCTCTAAGTCCTGGATGCAAAGCCTGGCACTGGCTGGGGTGCAGGGAGGGAGGGGTGCAGGCCCACAGGGTGTGTGGACCTGCTGTGGGCCAGCGGGTGCCAACAGGTTAGCACCGTGGCTTCCGGCAGCCATGAGCAGCGAGCGTGGCTTACCGAACATTTCTCCGTTCTTTGCGAATTCGGTGACAATGTAAAGCATGTCCTTGGTTTCCATAACCTAAAACACAAAGCAAAACTAACATTTAGGCCCACGAGGAAGGGGCATGCATACCAATGGGGTAAATAATCCACCCGAACCCCAGCAAACCTTTAACTTCTCCAGGAAGCGCATGTGCACCAGTGAAAAAAAGGGAAAGGCAGAAAGCTCCTAGGGGATTGCTGCCCAGAGCGTTCTCCGCACTCCTCGGCCCTCCTCGGTGAGGGAGGGACGCTTTCAAGTCCTTCTGCACTGTGTATTCACCCAGGACCGCTAGCATGCCTCCGGGGGCTCCGCAGGACGGGGACATTGGAGTCCCTTGCACCTTGCACAAATAGCCTGGCACAGTCTAAGGGGGCCACAAACGGTCGGCCACAACAGACAGATGCTAACAAACACCCGTTCCCACTTTTGCTGGCAAGGTACTAGTCTGTAAGAAATGGGTGTCACCAGGTCAGCTACCGCACGCCACTCTGGCCAGCAATTCGCCTGGCGTGTGTTGAGAGCAAGGTCAATGTTCTTAAAAGTTCATTGGTGGATTGGGGAATTTTACAGTCTCTTAAAATGATTTAAAATGTAACTAAGAAAGTAAAATTTCAGTTTTTGGTACCGAAAAGTAGTAAAACAAACTCACGTCTGTGTGTATCATGAAATATTCCGGAGAAAGAGAGACAATTACATGTATGGAGTTTACATCACGGACTAAGATTATGGAAATCTTTTTTGGGGGGGCAGTCTCAGAAATCGAACTTAAAGACCTTGTGCTTGCCAGGCAGGCATTGTGCTGCTAAACTGTGTCCCCAACCCCGATTAAGGAAATCTTATAAAAAATATTTTGGGGTGTTCAAAATATAGTTATTCCTTTTAGAAGACGTTTTATTGGTTTTGCTTGTGCTGGGATTGAACCCAGAGCCCTGCACATGCTAAGCACAAGCTCTACCACTGAGCCACAGCGCCAAAGAGGCAAAGACACCGCCAAAGAGGCAAAGACACCACCAAAGAGAGCAAGACAAGAGCTTAGAGTCATAAATGTAACAAGAAAATGTTACTGAAATTCCCTCCACTTAGCCAAAATTTTAACTGTCCGTTAAGATTTATTTCTATGTCTTGACAGAGAGACATAGAAAGAGGTAAAGGAAGGACCCGTGTATTTAAAATGCTGAAAACTTCCCAAAGGGAAGGGTGAAGGGTCTTCACAAGGTTCTGGGGCCAGCGCCAGTGGAACCAGCATGAGACACTAACCAGGGTGCAAAGCAGGACTCACAGTTGCCACCATCCCACCTGATCCACCCGACAGCTAGGAGTCCCCTACGGCAGCAGTGAGAATGCCACCCTCAGGGCGTTACCCACGGGAGCCCTGTGCCTCCTTCACAGAGCCCACTGCGCCCCTGCGCAAAGCCAAGCGAAGGGAGGACTAGGGAGCTAAGATGCGGCCCTCTGCAGTCAGACACAAAGCAGACCCCGCTCCCCAGTGGCGATGGGGGAGGCACAGGCCCAGGCCCAGGCTGGGAGGGACGGAGTGGCCACGGAGGAAGTGCTGTATCTCCTCTTATCTCCAAGCACAACTGGAAAGAGACCCAGACACAAACCCGAGTCCTGTGAGTAACATGCGGACTGTCAGGGCAGGGGCAGCTGGCTCTCCAGGGACACATCTGCTTCATCTGAACTGAGTAGAAGCGACTGCTGGGGATAATTTTAAATTACAATCCCCTCTCCTGCGGCACTGTACGCGTCGCCCTCCCAGCAGCAGCACATGTGCGTCCCCTGTAATCGACTCAATTTATGTGGCTTGGAGAGAGTCACCGAGGGGAAGGGGCATCCAACACAGGCACGTGGGAGGGGAGGGATTTACAAAGAATTCCTTCCTCAGGGGCAGACCAGGGTGGGACTGACCCACAGGAGGTATGAGAAAGACTGCTCTGCCGGGCTAACAACTCATTTGCCAAAGACACAATCAGTATGTTAACAGTGACACAAGAACCCAGAGTCAGGAAGCCAACAAACAGAAGGGACAGGGCGAGGAGCGTTCCCAGCCCTTCCATCAAAGTACTGCCATCTCTCCCCTCTGCTCGGGGAGTCACTAAGGGGAAGACCAGTGCTCCCTGCTGTCTCAGCAAAGGGAAGTTAAGGAAAACCGATAGCTGCAGCCGGTTTTGAAGTTTAACAACTGACTGCAGAGGCGAGCAGAAGTTTCTAGTTTTGCCCTTCTGCACCAACTCCCTGACCGGAGGTGCCGCTGCCCACGTGAGCGTACTCAGGAGAGCTGCCCCAACGACAGACGGCCACGAATTTGAAACTGGAACAAATTACGATACCAGATACAAGTTTAATGAAGCCGATCTCAATTATGATCCAAGAGCAGGGCAACAATTGTAAACACATCTGCACAGCTTACAAAGATCAATCTATTTACCTCCTACAACCCGCATGCTGATTTTTGACACACACACACACACACACACACACAGAAGGAGGGGTACCCTTCAGCAAGGGCAGACCTGGGGGGGGTGGAGCGCAGCATCGTGCCAGAGAGCCACCTGCAGGCACGCCTGTACACACACAGGCACACACACACAACACACACGCAGGCACACACAGGGCCGCCTCACCTGGTACAGCCTGATGATGTGGGGGTGGTTCAGCAGTTTCATCAGCTGGACCTCGCGGTAGATTTTCTCCAAGTTGCTTGGATCTAATCGTGTTTTATCAATTATTTTTATTGCAACCTAGAGATTTTTTTAAAACAAAAGGGATGATTTTTTAAGAAAAAAAAAACCCCACCTCATTTACACATTTCATTTTTTTTCTACGTTCAAATTTCTCACTTTATGTCTCCAAAGGTCACAAAAAGTTGGGAAAAAATTTCCTAAAGTAACCACGAATGTTATTTCAAGGAATCAAAGATAAATGCCCGGAAGACTTGTAAAGCTCACTCTACAAGGCTTGAGCTCTAAATCCAGGAACCAGAGCACTCTGGTTGTTTGGCTTTGGTGGATTTTTTTGGTCATTATTCTCTTTGCCAGGTCCCTGGTTCCCTAACATTTGTACAAATTATGCACAAACATAACACAAAGCATTTTTAAAAAAACTAAACCCAAACCAATCTGTGTTCACAGGATGACAGCAAGCTCTAATCTGCCGAGTCTAGCCCCCGGGTCAGGCTGCCTGCCCCGTGCCCTCCCTCCGGGTCCCCGTCGCCCCAGGCACCTGCGTTTTGGTGACTCGATGCCGGGCCAGCTTCACCACCGCGAAATTGCCTTTGCCCAGGGTGCGCTCCACGTCGTAGAAGCCCACGCGGAGGGTTTTCTGCGGGCCCTGGCCGGGGCCGGGGGCCGCGCTCAACTCCGACATGATCACCATGACTGCGGATCGCACCTGGGGGCGCGCGGCGAGGGGCGCTCAGTAGGGCGCCCCGATCCGGGACCCCTCCTGCCGGCCCCGACCTGCTCCCGCAGCCCCGGGGCCCGGATCGGCCCCGTCCCGACGCCTTCGCCCGATCCCCGCGTGCTGGGACCAGCTCCCCCACCTGTCGGTTCCAGTCCCGTTACCGGGACTCCCGTGTCCTGCGTGGCGCGCCGACCACCGGAGCCAGGGTCGCCGCGTCCCCGCTCTCCCGCCCCGCAACAAAGCGGGTCCGCCGCGCCCCCGCGTAGCCCCGGCCGCCGCTCACCCCCGCCGCGCCCCGCGGTCCCCGCCGCCCGCTCCGCCGCTTGCGCTGCCCGGGCGCTCGCTGCTCGCGCCGCCGCCGCTGCGTCCGCCTCCCGAGCCCGGCCGCATGTCCGCGCCCGCCGCCCGCCGCCCGCCGGCCGCCCGCCGGCCGCCCGCGCGCTCCGCCCCGCCCCGCCCGAAGCTCCGCCCCGCGCCGCCGGAGGCCCCGCCCCGCGCCGCCCCGCCCGACACGGCCCATTGACGTCGCTTTGACGCCAGAGCGACGCGCGGCCTAGCGCCAGGAGAGGGGAGCGGAGATCGGGCGGTTGCCAAGAGACTGGGGCTCTGACGCGCGCTCCGGAGAGGCCGTCGCCATAGCGACCGCGGGGCGGTGACGTCAGGGGCGCCGGCCACCCGAGCCCGCCCGCGCTCCCAGCCCCCCGGCGCGCCCTCTGCCGGTCACGGTGGGTACTGCTGGAAGCCCCCGCGTCCCGCCCCGCAGGGGGGACGCAGTATCCGCTGTCCCCAGCTCCCCGTCCGTCTGTCCCTTGCAGGGAACCCCACCTGGCTTTCCGTCTGCACCTACGCGGTCCCAGGTACAGGACGGACGCCACGCCAGAGTCCTTTGGAGCCCCAGGGGCCAGTGGTTTGGGGCTTCAGTGCGTTCAGCGACCTAAAGCTAATTTTGTTTTGGGAAAAAAAACACAAAAAACCCCCAAAAAGCCTCTTTAATAGTGTCCAGCAAATGGAAAGGCAAAGCCTGGGAAAACGGGGTCCGCAGCCGGGAGTATCTTGAAGGCCCCAGGGGACCTGGTCAGAGCTGGGGCTCTGGGTGCGGCCAGGGAAGCAGTAGTGTCCAGGGCTCGCAGGCGGGTCCAGCAGCAGCCAGGCCCCCGCCCCCGGGAGAGGGGCGCTCTGCCCGCTCACCCTTGCAGCTGGCCCAGCCTGCCTTGTCCCCAGAGCAGCCACCCGACCTAGGACCTTGGGGCTGACCCTGGAGGTGGCCAAATGACGACGGCCTGGTCTCTGTCTCCACGTCCTGGCTGGCCTCCCTTTCTGGCTCCTCCGAGCTTGAAACTCTAAGAGGAAGGCAGGACACAGGTGAGTGGGGTGTTTCAAGTATTTGGGAGGCAGTGCTTTGGGGAGAAACTTGCGCATTGAGCTTAGAATGGCATTTCCTTGTGTCAGATAAAAACAGCGCTTCAGAGGAGGTGAGAGTAAGCAGAACTGATCAGCCCCAGCCCAGCCTGCCTCTGCCGGCTTGGTGTGGGAGGGCGAGCCGGGAGCCCGCCTGGGCAGGGCAGGGAGGACAGGCCGCTAAGGAGCCCAGCCCACCAGAAACTGCCTGCCATCCCACCACACCCCGCAGGGGAGGCTCTGTGGGGTCAGCCGGTGCTGAAGGGCATTCAAGGACTCTCACAGTCACAAGAGGTCTTTGGTCTCTCAAAGTGCTGCTTGTCCCAGGTTTGTACACCAAGAATCTGGAGGAGTATTTTTAGTTCCTTCCAGCAGAGCAGTTTAAAATTGTTTTCCCCACTTCTGGGAGTCCCAACACTCTCATGTGTCCTAGGAGAACAAAATGCAC